>JAOEHY010019849.1:0-20707 GCA_025447955.1 Psilopsiagon aurifrons | reverse complement strand
TGGCGCCGGTCCCGGCGTGCCCCGCGCCTTTCCCGTTAGCGGCGGCCGCCGGAGGGGGCGTCCGCGGGCATGGCGGGGGAGCGGCTGGCGGCCGTGGCAGGTACCGGAGGCGGGTACCTGGCCCCAGCCGCCCGTGCTGGGCCCTGCCTCACCTCCCTCCCTCCCTCCCGTCCTGTGTTCAAGGGCTGGTGCGGGAGCTGCTGAGGGAGGAGGCGCCGGCCCGCATCGCCGTCCTCACCGAGGAGCTGTTCCGGGAGGCGAGGAGCGTCCCTGAGCAGGACGGGGGAGCGGCTGCGCTGGAGCCGCGGGCTCCCGGCCCGCCCGACTCAGCCTCCCCGCACGCTGCAGCGCTCGCCCAGGTTGGTGGCTGCGGGCGCTGCCTCTGCGGCCCTGTTGAACCCGTGGCTCCAGCGCTGCGGAAACGTGAACAAAACGGGGTTTGCATCTCTTCAATTCGACAGCCTGGAAGGCTGAAATAAAGTGGAAAGTGTTGTCAGTGCACCGTGTTCATCATAGGTGTGAAAGTGCAAAATAAGGAGAAGCGTTACTGGTACCTTCGTGATGTTGAGCGGTTTTATTACTTCACTGTGCTAGTAGTGTCTACTTGTAATTTCAAGTACAAACACAAGCAGGGAGCGCTGTGCACTGAGGTGTTAGTACTGGATGAGGGGGGGAGAGGTATTGCCACCCTGTAAGTGGCTTCCAGTATCAATAGTGGGTGCTTGAGGAGAGGCTGCCCCATCCCCACCAGTGTTCAGGGCCAGGCTGGATGGGGCTTGGAGCAAGCTGCTACAGTGGAAGGTGTCCCTGCCCATGGCAGGGGTTGGAGCTGAGTGAGGTCTAAGGCCCCTTCCAATCCAAACCAGTCTGGGATTCTGTTATTTTGTTTCTTCTAGAGGAGTTAGAAAATAGTAAATGTCAGTTTCAGAAGGTTTTTCTCAAAAAGAGCGACACGTGGTTCTGAAATAAAAATGAGGCACGTGAGATATTGCCTAACCTTTCCCTCCATAACTGTATTTTGGAAAGAGATTTAACTCAGAGCTATTATTGTCAAAAGAAGCTATGTGTTTGTGACAAGGAGCAGGACAGGTTTGCAAGTTTAATAACAAAGTAATGCTTGGTGCAGTCTGTAAAGAAATACAGGAGCATAAAACTGGTGACCTTCCATTCGTACTGAATCAGTTGGGCTGTCAGTTTGAAAGGAAGGAGAAATCATTCATTTGTAATCTGATCTCTTCAATTAAAGGGGCCATGAAATGACTCCTGGTTAGGCAAGAGCATATTTGTAGGCAAGATCTGCTACAGAGACAAGGATTAGAGGTGATGGAAGTGCAACCTTTCAAGGTGGGTTGTTAAAGGAGCTTATGGCCTTGATGTAAGACTGAATCATCTTTGTAACAAGAGTGTATAGTCAGTAGCCTTTGTTCTTTGCTAAGTTTCCTGATGGAGGTATTTAAAATAATTAAACTACTTAGTTTTCTTTTTGATAGGCAAAAGAGGTGAAGCTGTACTGCACATCCTGATACGATGCCTGGAGTTCTTTTCCAAAACCTTCAAGCTTTTCAAGCTTGTTCAAAATGTCCATGATGTATCCTGAAAGCTGACAGAGAATCGGTTGGGTTTGGTGATGTGCTATTGCACACATTTTGTGTCTGTGAATGTTGGTGAGAAAACTTGGTCCCAGATGGGTAGGTCATGTTTTGCTGTGAAATAGTCTTTCATAAAAGACTGAATGGATCTTACGGAATATCCCTGTGAGAAGAGCGTGTGCTTCCTGTCAGCTGCTCTTGTCCTCCTTCAATGATGGATTTATGGAAAAGAATGATCCATACTTTTAGCTGAAGGAATGCTGTGTGGTCTATTTAGCATGCCTGTTTTCAGGTCACTGTCCCAGATCTCCCTGTGGGATCATAGAACAGTTTCATGGAAAACCCACACCTTTGACTCCAATGTAGAAGGGAGTTGCACAAACATGTGGGCAGGTCATTACTGTGATACACATGAAAGATGGCTCCTTTGCCAGTAGTATATTTCCATGTAACCCCAATATAGGTCAAAACTGAATCTAATGGAATTCTCCTACTCAGGTTGAAGAGGGTGCAGTAAGCCTGTGGAACTGGGCTGTAACCAAACACACAGGTTCTGTTGTCAATGATGAGCAAAGAGCTAAACGTACGTATGTGTTCCATACTTTCCTCAATCTGTTTTGTGTGGTGTAGCATGAAAAGGAAACTCTTTGCTGCCCGGCATACATGTAGTGCTGTAGACCTGTTTGGATCTTTGCAGATAGGGTGTAGACAGAGGAAAATATGCAGCTGGCCTTGTGTAAAGCGTTTAGGAAGAAGCATCCCCATGTAATAGTGGTCTTGAGACTGAGGTTCAGTTGATATTCTTATCATTCCCCCTTTCCATGCCAGCGTCAGTAAAGAGGTGGTGTGACCAAAGGAAGTGTAATTTGCCTTCTGATGCTTCGGTTTTAATCAAAAAATCTATGGAAATAACAGATATAAATTTTAGACCATTGGCCACTTAATTTACATCAAATGAAATTGTTTATTTAGTGTAACTATCTCATCATATGGAAAAACTAAACCATCTTTTAGTTCCCTGCCTCAGCCAGGCACACAGCTGCTGGATTTACTCGGAGGAGGGCTGGGGGAAGCAGAAGTGAGCTTTTGGTCTTTTCCTATTCCTTATGTGGTTCTGCAGAATTGCAGCATCTGGCCTACAGTTTTGTCTTGAGGGATTATAGTCAAAATTAGGCATAATCTGCATTGTATAAATTTTATGAGGTGAAGGGAAAGGGTAAATTTACCCCAGATAATTAGTAATTGTAGAGTGTAATGTTCTCAGATCTTCTATCACAGCTGAAGGGCCAGGGAGAGGCTTTTTTAAATACATTAAGTGATGTCTTTTCCACCCCTGATGTGTAAGGACGGCCTGAAAATACTTTTTACTTTGAAAATGTACAGATTATTAAACTTCATTTCCGTGTCTTGCTGAAGGCTATGTTGAGGCTCTCAAGACATGTTACTGTAAGCACCTGCAATGTAATTAAGTCTTTTAATACCATGTATTTAACTTAAACTCTCTCTAAAGTGTTTAATAGGTGATTCTGAGAATATGTTTTCCTTACTGCCTGAGAAGCTGTTTTAAGCAACTTGGCTAAAAGTCAGACTGCTTTGACTCCTGAAGCTTTCAGATTTTCTTTCTTGTAATTTAAAGTAGCAAATGGTCTTTCAGCTGCACAGGGCCTGACTTTCTGAAGGAAAAAAATACCCCAAAGGAACAGTGAACTCAGCAATGTCTGCCCTGTTTTCTTGCAGTACGGTTTGTTGCCTGCAGGTTGATGTGCCTGTGTGAAGGCAGTGATCCTCCGGAGGCAGCTATCCGAAGACAGATTTTGGTAAGGCCAGTGGTGGGTGAGGTGTGAAGTACGGCTGGTCCCCAAGGAGAACCTTCAAACCCTGTGTGGGTTGCTTTGGAAGGGGAGTGAAATAGACTTCTGAGGAATAGACACATTGAAGGGAGAACCTGTGTTGTCGCAGGGATACCTTGCTGAGCTAGTGCAGTTGGCATTACAGCTTTGTCATATGGAAAAATGTTACATGAGCAGCACATTCATTTATTTCAGTATCTTACTGTCTAATAGGCCACCATGTCTTGCACTGCATCTAAGTGTTGAGGACTTCATTCAGGCATGAGAAGTGCTTGTCAGAAAGTGGAGAGGTGAAACAGCCCTCTCTTGCTTCAGATATGTGGATCAGCGAGATGAGATCTAACATTGCCTCGAAAGTTGTTCTTGAAGGTGACTACTTTCCCAAAGCACCTGTCATTTTCTCCTTCAGATGTCTATGAAAACTGGAAAAGGATGGATAGATATTGGAAAGCCCAATCTTGCTGATGAGTTTCTGGAGATTGCCATGAGTGTAAGTTCTTCTCCAGTTTTAATTTCTTATAAACACATCTATTTGTAGGTTCCATGGGTGATGCTGTGCTTTGTTTTCCAGAGTATAGAAAAACTGTACGTGAAGTTACTTGAGGGGAGCAATGGTGAAGCAGATATTCATGTGCACAAAGCTGATGTGGAGAAGAGCCTCTTCAAAGTACTTTCTTATCAGGCTGAATCAGTATGTGTTCTTTGCAGTTTTCCTTATAAGTCACAAGGGGTATAGAGGGAAACACCCACCCAGTTATTAGATGTGTGAATACTTGGCACTGAAGACTTGCTGAGGGATATGTTTCCTTCACTTAGATGTAAGATAGCAGATCTCATGTTTGCACAGTGTTGCAATCATGTAATGGTTTTTAATTTGACTCGTTTATTGCAGTCATTTCTGCTAGTTCAGATTTGTTGCTCTCTGATTTGGCTAACATGGCTGTTAGAAAACAAGCAGCTGCCTTTCTGAATCAGAAATATGTCAGTTCCAAAGGTGTCCTGTGCTTGGCTGAAGAAGGGGGTTAGGGCTGGTGTAAAGCCTGGATCCCCCAGACTGCATTCACATGGCATATGCACAGCAAGGCAAGTCCCTTTGGACACTCACCACAGTGAGGCATTGTTGTGCTTGACTGAAGTTTCTGGGTAGTTTACAAATGCTACAGAGTATTGCAGACCTAAGAGCATAAACAGAAAATGTAGTTACCTGCATTTGCTGATCACGGCACTGACCTCAGTATCCAGGTCTGTCTCCAGATTCTCAAGAGCTTCCCTAAGCAGCCAAAGTAGTTGCCAGAATTTGTAATTTGATCATGGAGGCAAAGGGGAGCCTTAAATTATTGGAGAGGTGGTTTAAGATTTGCTGAACTGTTGTAACACCTTAACATTGGAAAGAGCAGGGGAGACAAAGATTAGGTGCTAGGGGAAAAACTCTTCCCTGTGTTGGTGCTGAGGTGCTGGCACAGGGTGCCCAGAGAAGCTGTGGCTGCCCCATCCCTGGAAGTGTTCAAGGCCAGGTTGGACACAGGGGCTTGGAGCAACCTGCTCTAGTGGAAGGGGTCCCTGCCCATGGCAGGGGTTGGACACTGGATGAGCTATAAAGTCCCTTCCACCCCAAACCAGTCTGGGATTCTGTGATTCTTTGATTCTAATTCTTCCCTGCATCTGGCCTTTCCGCACTCCCTAGGGGCTGCTGTGTTTTTCTGGATGTTTTTATCATCTGGCAATATATAGATATATACAGAATTACTGTAAGGACAGATATCTAATCCCAAACTTGGCCTTACTGAATGTGAAAAACCCAAGTCCTCTTTCAGAGAATCATTATTTTAGTGGATTTTAAAGCCAAATTGCTCAGTACAGTTTGTTAGCATGTTCTACTGCTTTCTTAGGCAGTTGCTCAGGGGGATTTTCAGAAAGCAGTGATGTGTGTGCAGCGCTGCAAAGATATGTTGATGAAATTGCCAAAAGAGGTAAGTGAAATAATCTCTTCTTTATCGCTCCAAACTTGGCAAGTGTGCTTTCCTCTCTGTATGTTCAAGAATGACATATGCCGTATAACATTCTGGAAAGTACCCTGAACTGTGTTCTCTCTTCTGTGCTTGGTTTCTTATTTGAACTTTCTTACTGAAAATTTTGCAAGAAAACAGCATTTTTTTTTTTCTTCAGAGTAGTTTTTTTTTGGTTGCCGTTGTTCCTCGTAGTTGATAATTCAAACTAGAATGGTAAACTCTTCCTACAGAATGAGAGAAGACAAATCAGCAGTCAGGGTAAAATGGTGTCTAAATTGGATGTGTCACCTACTCTTGTACAGAACCAGCTGCATTTAACAGCTTGATCTTATATTCATCTTCCTCACTTGTACCCACGTGAACTTTTGTCTGGAGACAGATGGGAGAAGAGCTGAGTCACTAAGTTTTTGATATGCAAGTCTGTCACTGCTCTCAGTACTAATCTTCATCTTCCTTAAGCTGTAGAGCTATGAATGGAGGCTTCCTGCTGCACTAAACTGTGAGGTTTTGTAGTTCGTGTGTCACAGAACAATGTCCAGAGAAATAAACTCAAGCATATACAGACGAGTTCTTTGTTGGTAAAGATAAAAGACTAATATGTTTATATCGGAATTAACTTCCCCACATGCATTTTCGTTTGCTTGCTTATATGTTTTCCCAATATCTAGGAAACATTTTGTTCCTGTCTCTGTGGTACAGGCAATAAAATGTAAGGAGTAGGCCTGGATTCTGAAGGGGAAATACAGGAAATCTGGTTGGAGTTTAATTGGGTTTGAATCGATTCAACTCCAACCACTTTTAAATTGGACTGTTTTTTTTTTCTGTGCGATCTGCACAGGACAGTGCCTGTTCAGTGCATTGAGGCAGTTGCAGGGGTCCAGCTTTGATTTGAATCATAAGAGCAGAGCAGAGCTCACTGCATCTTTGTATCGTTTCAGTTTATGTTAATGCTTTCTGCTTCAACTCCTCCATTAATTAATATTGAATAATATTAAACTTCTTATGCTGAATGCTCATCACAAACCAGGAGCACTGATGAGGACAAGGAGAGGGTTTCTGATCATGAGTGATACAATTTACTTCTGGCTTGAAGAGTGGCACTTAAACAGTGAGGAGGAAGACTGCTGATGGCTGAGTGACTTTGAACCTTTGTGAGCACTAGGTAGCCCTCAGTCCTTGACCCTCCTAGGTTCCTGTTGTACCAGAGAGCCCTTGCAGAATATCACAAGGAGGTGGTTGTGTTAAGTTGCCACTGAGCAGCTGGAGAGGATTTGCAGCTTGTTGATCATCTATGAAACATAACTGTGACCTCTTGTCCTGTAGGTGACATGCCAGAATTGTTCCAAACACTTGTTGTTCAGAGAGGTGCCAGGTTTCTGGGGATATTTAGTGTTAGGCTTAACACCTGGAACACAGTCATTCTCTGAAATAGGATTTTAATTATTCTTTGAAGTACTTCTTTTCCAAGCATGCAGGTAAGTGGCTGGGATATGCCACAGTATGCCTACAGCATTATTGCATGGAACCCTCTCAGTACAGAGACCTTTCTGCTCTGGAAAGAGAATGTTCACAAATGAACTAATGAAAATAAGGGTTTCACATCTGAGAGTGATGGGGGTTTTGTTCATGCCTCCTGCACCTGTGCTTTTGTCTTTGGATTGAAACAAGAGAAATGACAAATTTGAAGCAAGATGCTGTGCTACCTCTCTCATTCTTGCCTGAGGATTTGAAATCTGGAGTCACTTGCAAGAAGCATCATTTATACTTGGAAAAGCAAGTTACTGTGGAGACAAAATGGATGTAAATAATGGCAGCCTGTTATCATTATAAAATGTATTTTCTGTCTCTTTGGACAGCATATGACAGCTGCAAATCATTTCGGAGGAAGGACAAGTTGTTATGAACAGACATTGTCAGGGCTGACTGATTAAGTACAGTGCTCTGAATAGCCAAGCATTCAAACCCAGTTTTCTCCTAAGACTTGTAATGTGGATGAGGTTTTTTAACCCCAAAGAGACCTGCTGGGAAGGAGCCTTCCATGGAAGAAGCACGACACTGAACTCCAGAAAACTTCTCTTGTCATTTATAAAAATGAAGTTGCAATATTCCAGTTTTCCCCTCTGGAGTTTTAACATCTGTTTTTTAGTTTACAGCTTTGTGCCTCCAGCATGTTTCTTGAAGAAGTGTTCTACCTCATGTGCTTCAAGAATCCTGCTGGTTTTCATGTTCCGGACTAGTTACTGATGCTTCACTTTCCCACACAATTATGATTCCATTTTAGTCACATTCAATATCCCCTTGTATAGGGTCAGAAGTGGTAACAGTGGATATATCTTTGACGTAAGGTGTGTTTTATAGAGCAATCATGATGTTTCTATGAGAACATTATAGAAAGAGGAGTCTTTCATTGCAGACCTGTTACTTGTCAATCCTCTGTTACAATTTTGGAGTGGAAACCTATGAACTGAAGAGGTATGAACAGAGCTCCTTCTGGCTCAGGTAATGTGCAGAGGCAAACAAAATCCTGCTTTTGAGATGTAAAAAAGTTGGGGGGGGGAGGGTCAAGGCAGAAGTAGAGGTTTAACTAAAAATGTGAGAATACAAGTTTTTACCTGAAACAAATGAGCTGAGCAGGTACTTAGTGACTGTCTTATTCTGGTGCCTAACATTTATATCTGCTGTCCACACGGATTTTCATGTCATTAGAACGAAAGTTGTCTTTCCATAGTTCTCATCAATTCTCTAACACTTCTTCCAAAGAGAAGAGGCTGTTCCCAGTTCTTGTGCCATTCATAAATGGTAGTAAAGGGATCTGAAAACTTTGGAAAATAGAGGGCTAATTATTTGGAATGGTTTAAAATGTTTTTGTTTTAAATAGCATTTGAATTTCTCATAAAGGGGGTGCTTCATTGAGAGTAAGCCCTTGACTGATGATATGTCAAGGTGAAAAGGAGTAGTTAGAGGTGGTTTGGGTAGGATCCAAGTAAGTAATGAGGTAGTACTAAGGAAGAAAAAATGTAGGGTATGGGGAGGAATATCCTTATGTTACAGCCACAGCCTCAGCTCAGAAAATTTGGTTTTATTTCTTCCTGTTCTTTTTCTCTGAAATAGCAAAAATGAATGGCAACGGAGCAAATTCAGAATAGTTATGGTCACTTATGTTGTCAAAGAGCATTTGTAGAAATGCTTAGAAAGCTGATGCTGTGCAGATTCTGTTTTATTCTTGTGGTGCTGGTGGCAAGAATTTGAGGAGGAAATAACCTTTCCAAGTTGCAAATAATTATCTGGAGAAGGAGATGTGGCTCCATCTAGTGGGCTCCGACTTTGCTGTGCTGAGGATATATTGCGCTGGAACTCAAACCCCAGTTACTGATTTTCTTTCTAACAGTTCTTCACTGGCAGCATTTTCCATCGAATCTGCCTTTGTGGGATTACCACTGTTTTCTCCCAGGTGGTCCTTTGTGCTGTCATTTAACTTCCAGGCAAAGAGTGGGGAATCATAACTCCAGGTTCTGTTTCTGTCTCTGCTATTGTTTTGCTGTGATCTTGAGAGCAGGTCATGTATAATTTTGTGTGTGACTGTTATGTGTCAGGTGAGATTGAGAACGCTTGCTTCTTTAAGCCCCTTATGGTTAAAACTGATAAAGCCTACTGAAACGTGTGGCCAGATGTTGCAGAAGGTGGTGCAGAGGTTGAAGAAGGTGTAGTACAATTGAAGTACAATTTTTAATGCGTGGATTTAGAAAGAACACAAAATTTTCTGTTCTCCAGTAAGTGAGTACTGAGATCAGTTCACGTAAGTTCTGTGGTTTCTAACTGGTTAAGAAGTGGGAAAGGACAAGAATGTTGCGCATGTCAGAACACTGGCTGGATTTCTCTCTGTCCTCTCATTTAATCCTAACTTTTGCTTGTCAATTGATAGCCAAAGCTACGACATTGGGAAGATGGACATGAAATATTCTCTTGGCAAAGAAATGCAGGTAAGAAAGAGAGAAGTTGCTTTTTACCAGTAGCAGGATTTTGACTGCACTGTATCATTGGCCTCTGCTGTGCCAAACCTGACCAGTGATCCTTTGGCCTCCTCTTTAGTACTGTCTGCTAGGAAGTCTGGCAAAGTAGCAAGTTCAGTTGCTATGAGTTGCTGAGAGTTCAGTCACTGATGGGTGCCTTTAAATCACATTTGAATCTGCTTTTTCACAGAAATTAAATGGTAGAGAGTAAGGCTGAAGTAGAGCCTGAATGGCCATCTCTTCTTCCCTTTCCCCTCTTCTTTCAAGGCATCATCAGTTACACTGGTGTCATTTCTGATAGATGTTTGTCTGCCACATTCATAAGCCTTATTACTCCTTTTACTACCCGCAGTGGATATGGAGAAGATTTTAATCTTTTCCCCTTTATATAAATCACTTACTTGAAGGCAACTCCAATTTCTTCTTTCACTCTCTTTTTCCAGACCTCTGATTTTCCCTGCTACCCTTCTGTTCTCCTCTGAACTCTAGTTGATTCATGTCCTGTGTGAGTTACAGTGCTGAAGATTGGATGCGCTTCAGAACTGAGCAATCACCTTCTATGTCTGATACCAGATGGGCATTCTTTTGACTCAGAAGGACTTTTATTTTTCATGATCTTATATTTTAAGTCTTGTATCCATCTGTGTGTTCATGCATGGCTATATTTCTTTTTCTCTTCACATGGCATTTAAACTTCCAGTTTGTTTTTCTTTACAGGCTAAAGTGCTGCGGTTGTTGGCTACAGCCTATTTTGAGTGGGATTGCAATCTATATCTTGACAGAGCATTGAAAGCTGTGAGCTTGGCAAATCAGGTAGTGGTGTGTTGATGTTTTTATAGTGTGTAATAGTTGAAATTCAAGCATTTATCAGCACAATGATATGGACTACATGAATGGTGTGTTGTCCTTGACGTCAGATGGACGTGTGTTTGCTTTGTGTTTGGTTTTCATACTCATAAGTATGTTTTGGTGCTCCCAGCTTTTTAGTAGAGAAATACTTCTTTGCATGTAGATATAGAGATGTCTTGCTGCCTCATGTTAATAGTGAGGTCCTTTGACAGTGATATGACTAAAATTTCTCTGATGTATGTCCATTATAACCCAAAGCAAGGGTTTTGAACTCCACTACATTTTGAGTCCTCATCTTATATATACAAATGGTTAAGTGCCAAATAGTGTTCGGTTTTGAAAGCTGTGTAGCCATGCTACTATGTCAGTCTTATTTTAAACAACTCGGTTAGCTAGTGCACCTTCCTAACATGACTGTGTGTCTTCTGGAACCTGAAAGCTGAGCTGTGTAAACATACCAGCTACACTGAAGAAAGTTCATATATATCTAAGCAGTCCCTGCACTGAGGTTTCTTGCTCTTGCACAGATTCTGTTTCCCATAGAGACTTGAATTAATTTTGTGCTTCTATGTCTTCAGGTTAGAGTAACTTAAATTGGAATATTTTGTGCTTGTCTTTGGCTGGCCAGTTTACAGTTTCCATGATCTGTTTCATGCAAAACAAGTTTGAAGTACAAAATCCATTTTAAATGAAAGCTCAAATTCAGTTTTCTACGTGCTGTTAAAACTTTCCCAGAGATGCTGATGTATGTGCTCATGAAGTCAGGGTAAAAGACAATGTACTTTAATCATTCAGATAAATCTACTGTAGTACCTGAGCCCTCTGCAGGTTTTACTGCATTTACTTTTGCAAAACCTTTTGAGGTGGGAGTGTCTTTATAAGAATTTTTGCTTATATGTGCTTTGATATTGTATAAGGGTATGGAAAACTAGGAGAGAATTTTTATTCTAGAGTCTGAAATGTGCAGTGTTTCAAGGAGAGCTGTAGTGTACAGGCTTCATTATATCCATTTGCACCCATTGTTCTTTCCTAAATTCTGTTATTATTATAAGCTACTCTGAATCCTGCTTACATTAATTCCAGACTAATCCAGCCAATTCACACATAGAAAAGCAGGAAATGTTTCTATCATTCAATATTGTTCAGCTTCTATTTGAAAGTATTGGAAATGGGCAACAGCAAAATGGGAATCGTGTATCTCTTGCTTTCATTGTCCTTATGGTCTTTTAGCAGTATGACAACAAATAACAAAGAAGCACATTGCATTGAAGAAGAAAATGTTACCAGTTGCCTGCCTATTGTTTCCATTACTAAGCCAGAAAAAGGATACAGTGGAATTTCTGTGATTTCCTGATACTTGTGTGGATTAGGAATGTGCTGGACTCCCATGGGATCTGTATTCTACAGCCAGCTGTCCAAGTAATGTGGTGTTTGTCGTTGTGCAGGAGGATTTGCATCCAGCAGGGTTTTTCTTGAAAGTGAAAATCCTTCTTAAAAGTGGAGCATCAGATGAAGATATCAAATCAGGTATCCTGGCTCTGTGTGGGCTTCATATGAAGGTTGCACTGTGCCATTGCCAAGCAATAGCTCAAGCTATGGATAGAAAAGACAAAGATAAATCCCTTTCTGTTGTGTTTTAGAGGAATCTTCATTAGCTAAATATTGCTCTGGTTTTGGAGTATGAGACTGACTAGTCAGTGTTCACAGAGGTTTTATCCAGGTGCTAGTGTAAGTTTGAATTAAGCATTGTTTTATTATTGTTGGGATTTAAACTGATCTGCTGGAAATAGGTAAGAGGGAAGACTCTGAAGCCTCTTAGAATGAAGACAGTGAAAGTACAGCAATGTAAAGGTATGACTTATTTTAGACATAGGCCACAGGTTACTCAGAAAGGGTGAAGGTGGATTGTTTCTCACACAGTCAGCATAGAAGAAAGGCTTGTGAAACGGTGCTATGCTGTGGGTGTGATTTTGCAGATTTTGGTCAAGAGACATCAAGTGCTGAGCAGTGTGTTGTTACAAACCCATGTTACCAGTTTAATTTACCTAGGGCAAATAAACTCTTTTCTCCTTACCCCTCAAACTTGTCATTTGAAGAGAACTGATTTTTCCATTGGCATGAAAGTTTTGGGAGGAACTTTGAAGGAGAAAATAGAAAGGAGAAATGTATTTCCTATAGAAAGGAGAAATGTATTTCCATAAGTAATGAAATCTTAAGGAAGAGGGTCTCTGCATGGTTGGAAAGCATCACATGCGTAATGAATCCTATGAGAAATAAATGTAGGATGAGATGAGGAGTTTCTTGCAGAGAACGGAATGGTTTGCATGCTGCCAGACCAGCAGGAATGTGAATTCCATTTCACATTGCTCCTGGGGGGGATTTCAGCCAGCTTTCCCATAGACTGTTGTTCAAAACTTACCACTGCAATAGTTGGCTTCTGTTGTGCTGTTTGAATTGCAAAGCTATGGTGCTGTCTGTCACAGCATGCTCACCTTATGTTAGTACCACTAAGAGTCAGTTTCGAAGCACGTTCACTAATGAGCTGTCTTGTGTGGCTGGCAGGAGCGTGTCGGTCCATGCACTGCAGCTTCTCTGTCTCTTGAGTGAAGGCTCCTGCCAAGTTTTAGGCATTTGACTAAAACTGTGTGTTGTGCATTTGTACACAGGTGCCGTAGAAATGCTTCCTTTAACAACAGCTCTTACAGTCATGTCCTATGTGTTCCATCTCTGATCTCACCCGAGCTACAAATGTCTAAATCTTGTTATTAGACGTCCAGCACAGTCTAGCAATTTTTAAGCTGTATCTGAGTGGTCTAAGACTGATACCTGCTTATCAGAACCAGTCAATTTGACTGCCGATGCTAAAGGCATTAGGCTTAAGTAGTTCCCATTGCAGTGTGAGCACTGACCTCAGTCTCAAGTGGTTCCTGCTGGATGAGTCATTTTGATGGAAAGCAGCTTGAGGCAAAAGTTTGTACTACTAATGCCTCTGCTGTTCCTGCTCAAAGAGACACAGAGATAGAATTCCTGGGCTCTCAGTCTGTCACCTTTCTGTAGTAGTACAAGAACTGTACAGTGAAAGGAAACTCAAAGCGCTATAGACATGTTTTAATCTTCCTTTGGTTTTAGAGCTATTACATTGGGGTTTTTATTCCAAAGAAGTTGTAAGAGGTAAATGGTAAATTGAGCAGGTAAGCATCCAGGTTGATAAGTAATCTCTGCTGCTCTGTTCTGTCTAGCTGTTGCAGAATTCCTGCACCATGCGATGTCTTTAGACTTTTGTCTGAATGCTGCCAAACTGCTGCTGGAGCATGGAAGGTATGAGAGCATCACTAAGTGGGGTGAACACAATATTTGGGCTTCATGATGTTCTTCTATAAGCAAAGAACATCTATTATACATTGATGCTTTTTTAAAATAAAACCTCACAGAAGAAAGAGTCCTAGAATAATTGGAAAACAGTGTAAGGGTGAACAAGTTCCTGCAAAACAACTTGAGGTTGACATTTCACGCTCTTGAATGCTCCATCATGATTGCTTATGGATATGCTTCCACCTTGCAGTAAATTCATTGTATTTCATTGTGAGGAGTAAACTCTTGTGAATACTGTGAAACAAGCATGTACTGATATGAAGTTAGAACTAAATAGATGAACCGCAGTAAATTCATACCTTAACTCAGCCCTTGTGATTGCCAGTAGTGTTAATGAGAAATGCTGTATGGCATGAATGTGTTACTCTTTAGAACAGAAAATTAACAGCTCTTCTTGTGCAGCCTCTTAAATCTGCATCTGTGTGAATAGGGAATCAGTTGGTTTTGATTTTCTGAAGTCTGTTTCTGAACGATTTGAATCTTCACCCAACCATGGAAGAATTACCCTGCTCCACATCGAGTTCCTGTTGCAGAGTAAGAGAGAGCTGCTTGCTAAGCAGAAGGTTGAAGAAATTATTATAGGTCTGTATCCATCTTTTGCTGCTGTTTACTGAAAGCTGGATTTAGTTGACTGAAGTCTTGAATTCTGATTTTCACTTTTATTTTGGCTCATTCTCATCTTTCTTTCTATTTGTGTCTGTTTTCCCTTATGTTTCTTCTGTATGGCAATTCTCCACTTCCATCATGAATGACAGTCATGGTAAAGCTCAGGCTTAAATTCACTTGTTCCTGCTTAGTGTAGACTGTGTGTGGCTGTGTTTCTGTCAATATTAAACCGTGTTGCATGTCCTTCTTTAAGCACCTGAATAACAGTTTCTTTTTCAGGTCTCTTGCACCTGTAGCACTGTAATATTTTTTGACTGTCAGATCTGCTGGAAATCAGACTGTATTTTATATAACGTCCAGGGAGGTGCAGGAGCTACGTTTGCACTGTTCAAGCATGATGACAGTTTTCTCTTATCCACTGTATTGGTGTGGGTTTGTTTGTTTGTTTGTGGTTTTATTTTGGTTTATTTGTTTCTTTGATTTTCCCCAGCAGCAGCGCTGGGTCTTGGCTGAACTATTGCTGGGTTGGTGTTTCTTTATTGTACCATAGAATCATAGAATCCCAGACTGGCTTGGGTTGGAAGGGACCTTAAAACTCATCCAGTGTCCAACCCCTGCCACGGGCAGGGACCCCTTCCACTGGAGCAGGTTGCTCCAAGCCCCTGTGTCCAACCTGGCCTTGAACACTGCCAGGGATGGGGCAGCCACAGCTTCTCTGGGCACCCTGTGCCAGCGCCTCAGCACCCTCACAGGGAAGAGTTTCTGCCCAGAGCTCATCTCAGTCTCCCCTCTGGCAGGTTAAAGCCATTCCCCTTGCCCTGCCCTACAGGCCCTTGTCCAAAGGCCCTCTCCAGGTTTCTTGTAGGCCCCCTTGGAAGATTGTTATAAGGTTGTTGTAGGCTGTGGGACAGTCTTTCTCAGAGAGTTCTTGGTTGCTTCTCAATGTGCTTCTTAAAAGTTCTTGTAAAGTGATGATTTGCAGTATCTCTTCAGGTTATTATACTGGGAAACAGCTGTTGCCTGAAGCCTTGAACCGACTGCACATCATCGTGTGGGACATGGCTGCCAAACATTATGAGGTTTGGGACCAAACAGTAGCTTTATTTGACTGAAAATGAAGATCTGCTTTTTCTGACCTCTTTGGTGTGTCTGATTTTGTTTGTAGTGCGAACTCTTACTAAGAATCCTGTTCCAGTTGTCACTAGTTTTGTTTTCAGCCGGCTGGGTGCTGTTTTCCATTAAAACACCAAGTTTCAGGTAGCCTCATCTTAGGTTTATACCCGGGAACTGTTACGACCGTAATTGATCAGCCAAGGAGCCTGTGCAGCCCAACATTCTGGTTCTGCCCTGGGAATGGTACAAAAACCTGAAAATATTCTTTACGTTGAGCTGTTTGTTTTACAGCCTTACTCTCTGATGGTCAGTTGCTTCTTTAAGGAGCATGAACTGTTATCATTTGTACATTGATTTCTTTTTAGCTTCTATAAAGTAGTTTTGGGTGCTTACATTGTATCTTAGTTCCTGTACATTCTTCCTGTGGGTGTATATAAGTGCAGTTATTCAAAACCAGATACCTTCTTATTCCTTCAGTATTTGGAGGAGATGAGCTCATGTTCTACTCTTGTATTTCTGTCATGTGCTTGTTTCTTGACTATAAAGAAAAAATGTGCCATTTCATTACCTCTCCTCTGTGTAGTCATGAAGGAATTTTGCTGGTGACACAGCTTCCTTCCTCCTTGGTTTAGACTAGATTCTCTGTCCGAATTGGAGCTATAGTTAAGAGTGCCATATTCAGCAGCCTATCATCAAAGTTCTCAATCTAAATGGGATAAACATTTTTGTCTTTTTCTCCTAGTTTCAGTTGCCTTGTATTGTGAACAGAGAGGGCTTTTGAAATAATAGTTCTATTTTATATTTAGTCCTAAGGTTGTCCTTCCTGGGTCAGATGGGTGTTCCATTCATTCTGGTGTCCTGTCTTTGAGAATGGCCATAGAATGAGGGAAGAGTAGGAAGAGGTAAAGGGACAGTTTGTGACCTGTAGATCACGCTTCTAGGAGGCAGCTTGCACTGCAGTATATTTGATTAACCTAATTTGGACAGTTTGATTACCCCAATAAGGGTGTTTGTTTGTTTGGCTATAATTCCCAGGCAAAAAGCTACTCTGAAGCTCTTCACTGGTACAATTATTCTGTCAGTTTCTACACCCCTGGGCAGATAGATCAGAACTTGGCTAAGCTGCAGAGGAACATGGCCTCTTGCTATCTTCACCTGAAACAAGTTGACAAGGTACATATATATATATATAGAGAGAGAGATACCGATTTATTTTGTTGGGTTTAGTTTTGTAGCTATGTCATTGGGACTTAATCTTAGAATCACAGAATACTTTGCGTGGGAAGGGACCTTCGAAGCTCATCTGGTCCAACCCCTGCAATGGGCAGCAATGTCTTCAACTTGACCAGGCTGCTCAGAACCACATCTATCCTTGCCTGCAATGTCTCCAGGAATAGGGCATCCACCACGTCTCTAGGCATCCTGTGCCAGGATTTTACCACCCTCACTCTACAAAGTTTCTTCCTCACGTCCAGCCTCCATCTCCCTCTTTTAGTTTAAACCCACCACCCCTCATCCTGCTGCAACAGCCCCTGCTGAAGCGTCACTTTGTTTATCTTTTTAGCTCTGTTCTATTGCAAATTATGTTACTGATTTCTAAGTGCCATTGTACTGATTTCCTTTATCTCTTCTGTGAATAGGCTAAAGAGGCAGTTAAAGAAGCAGAGAGATGTGATCCAAACAGCATCTTTACTAAATTCAGCGTCTATAAAATTGCAGTGATGGAGAAAGATACTAATAAAGGTAGAACTTGGAAAATGAAGAGTTCATTACAAGGAGCAGAAGTCCTGAATAGATTAGGAAATACCAAGCAGATCTGGACTGTTCGTCTTGAGCAAAACACCACAGAGGGTAGCTAGAAGAAGGGTTTGTAGATTCACTGAAACTGTCAGGCTGTAGATCTCAACTGACAGTGGGATTCTTTGTACACACAATATATAATATGTGGAGTCCATTGCCATTGCTGATGCTGTCTGAATGGAGCCTCTGGCTGGGCAGTTTCTAACCTTTTCATGGGGAGAAGCTATAGCAGCATCCCAGGGTGAGCATCGTAGACTTACTACCTCTAATATTCTTTTGTGTGCGTATACAACACAAAAAAAAAGGATGCTGAGCTAAATGAACTTAACAGAACCATTATTGCTGCTCTTAGTTTCTCTGGACAAGTAGAGCCTGAAGTTACCAGAAAATACATGAATTGCTGAGATGAATTCCAGAATGACATATCTGTAGACTTTCCTCTTGATAATGAGTTCTGCTATTCCATATTTTAATGAGAATCTTAGCTGAAGTAGTGAAAATGAAGAACTACAGTCTGTACTTGCTTAGAACACAGAGTAACGTGCAGAGCTTATTTTCTGATGAATTCTGTGCCAATTAATTCTTCTCTCTACATTTTTTTAATGACAGCTTAATTTGTTCACATACTATAGAGTGGGAACCACAGTACAGTGTGAACATCAAAGCAGCAGCACGCTTGGTATAAGCCAAGATGTGGGAGCTTGGAATCGTGCCCAGACAATGTATTAGAGAAAGTCTTCTGTCTTTGGTGACAGTTATTTAGCAGAACAAAATGAAGGATGCGAGCTAGTTTAATTTGTATGGCTTCCTCGTTTCCTTAGATTAGGAGCTTGAAAAGCCTTTTGGCACCTCTCTAGGAAGAAGCACGTAATTGTGGGGAAGTGCTGCTGTGGTCGGGTTTTCTTGTCTTGGTTTTTCATGTTAAAAACATTACAGCCTTTCAGAAGTCATTGCTAACTCCTCATTAAAGCAGGGGAACTTTGCACCTTCCAGTTGCTTCTACAGAAAGACATTTAAGTGTTTCCTATGTATATTTCAGCTGTGGAAGCAGTTATTGAAATGGGGAAGCTAGCAGAAAAGTCATCTCAACATGAAGACAAGCTGAGAGGGGAGGAAAATACAGGCACTAACCTCCTAAGTTTAGCTGCCCAGATTGCTTTAGAGGTAGATAACATTGTCTTTGCTTTATTGCTCTAAGTAGGATAGCTCTAACCAGGCCTACTTCTAGTATTTTGATGTATTTCATGCATTTTCAAGTATTTTGTGCTTCCAAGGTACTCAAATGTGATCTGTAATGGAAAGTAGAAATTGGGGTTTTGGGGTTTGGGGTTTTTTGGCAGTAACTGAGGTAATGCAGTTTATCTGAAGCATGTTTTAATTTCTTTTCAGAATGAACAGCAAGTTGTGGCTATCAAAGCTTTGGAGTATTTGGCTGAACATTTACAAGACTGCCGACAATTATTTGCAGCTTTAAAGTGAGAATTGAATGTATTTACAAGCAAAGCTGTTTTCTTCTGCTTTCTTTTCAATAAGTCTATATCATATTGAGGAAGGTGGAAAACTGTAGATGGAAGATTCAGTGTCAGTCTTTTTGGTGCTGCAGATATATCTGAAGCCTGAACTTTGATATCTCCCAGTGTTCCAAGTCCTTCTCAAGCAAATAGCATTAGTTGCTCTGAATTTTAGGATTACCTTGTGAAGAGATGAGCAGCAGCAGCTCTAATGAGATTCCAATGATATATTTGGTGAAAATAGCAGTATGTATCATCTGATGGAGCAGTATCTTACTGAAATGCTCCATCATGTTTAGAACAACAAATACTGTGACAGATGTATTTATTCCCATATTTGCTTAAAACCTGTGTCAAAGTACATTTATTTGCTTACTGTTCCACGAGTTCATAAAGTGATTTATAAAAAGGCAGTAGGGTGGGAAACAGTATAATATTCTCTGTTTGACACTGAATTCTTCTGTGAGTTTCATGGGCTGATAGCATAAGGAAGAAAAGTGGAATCCTTCCTGGAAAATTAGGACAAAGCACGCTGCTGGAAAAAAAAGTCTTGTTTCTTCATTGCTTGTTTTCCTTGTATTCAGATGTTTGGTTCGTCTTACATTGTCAAAGGTCATGGCAGAAAATGAAGAGAAAAAGTGAGTCCATTTGCAAAATCATTTTCTTCTGGTGGATATAGTGTACAGATGAGGTAATACTTTCTTGCTAGGCTCAGTTTTAGTGCTAGTAAAAAGTCCACCCAGATGACTTCCCAACTTCTATTAATGTGTAAGAATGTCAGGTGTGTTTGATGGGGGAGGTGGCCTAAGGCACTTTGACACTGGGATGTGGTATCTTTCTGAAGTTCTGAGTGAGAACTTCAAAGCGGGACCTCCCTTGATGAGGAGCAGCCACTTTGCAAATGGTGTGTTAGCTTAGGAGAACTGTACTGCAGTGTTTTGACTGTTAGGGAAACAGTGCAGTGGGCTTTGAAGTTTAACCTGCAGTTCCAACCACTGAATCTCCTACTGCATTTCTACAGCAGCCTTCACTGCTGCAGATTGGTCCTTCAGTACTCCTCCTTCTTCAAATGGTGAAAGTTTCTAATGCCCGAGGTGTTTGTCAGAGGAAGAATTGTTATATCCATAGTTATGGAGATGTATTCCAACATGAATAGTGCGTTCTGATGTAAGAAACTTAATCGAACAATTGCTAAAACTTAATTTTTCCTCCATCCTAGAGATGAAGATACCAACTCGATGCTGACTTACTTGACCTTGGGTACGCTTTTGTTACCTTTACATTTTGTGTAGTTCTCCCATCTGTGAACATTTTCTGATATGATTAGGTCCATACCAACCAAGTGTTTAACTCCCTATTTCAGTCCAGGTTCCCAACTGTGAAATCAGTGGCAATTCAGACTGGAGATTCAACAGTGCTGTGAAGTTGGATCTCAGTGTTAGAGGTTTTTGCTATGGAAAGCTTGCAGGCTGATGCTGGGAAAACTTTAGGAATGCCTGTGCTTGGGAGCTTCTGTCAGGCAAAGCGACAGGTTCTTCCAGGCAGTTTCCCTTTAATCCTTCATAAGGCCATGCATGCAAACAACAGATATTTGGGCACAAGCCACAACCTGGGTGGCCTCAAGTGACAGTCTGTTACTCTGAGTGCGCTGGCAGGGACAAGGTTAGTATCTCTAGCAGCAGGGCTACCACAAAAGGAAGAAGTTTGGTTTTGTAAACTGAATTAATGGGGTAGCTTTCTATGACATTAATTGACAGTGGTGACTTTGTTCTTTCTGATGTTCAAAAGGGAGCATTTTTTAAATGAAGGTAATCATAAAATCATGGAATCACAGAATAGTCAGGGTTGGAAAGGACCTTAAGCTCATCCAGTTCCAACCCCCCTGCCATGGGGAGGGACACCTCACACTAAACCATACCACCCAAGGCTCTGTCTAACCTGGCCTTGAACACCGCCAGGGATGGAGCATTCACAACTTCCCTGGGCAACCCATTCCAG
>JAOEHY010019848.1:0-12377 GCA_025447955.1 Psilopsiagon aurifrons | reverse complement strand
CTGCAGCCCCTTCAGGCACTGGAGCTGCTCTGAGGTCTCCCTTCAGGACCCTTCTCTTCTCCAGGCTGCCCCAGCCCATCTCAGCCTGGCTCCAGAGCAGAGCTGCTCCAACCCTTGCAGCATCTCCATGGCCTCCTCTGGTCTCTCTCCAGCAGCTCCACGTCCTTCTTGTGCTGTTGCCCCAGGATGTGCTCAACCTTTAGCAACCATCAGAGAACTGACAGCTCAAAACCCCAACAAGCAGAGAGCTCAGCGGGAAGGAAACCTCCCGTTTACCCCATGAGCCCATCCTCTAGGGAAGCTTCACCAGATGCCATTCATTTTCCTGCCTAACCCTGTCCAAAAGTCATCCCTGTGCTCCCTGCGTGGTGCCATCCCCAGCGCCCGTCAGCAGCCACTGGTGTGGCTGGTGCAAATTTGCTTTATCACATGTAAAAACACGATGTGATATTTCAACCCTCTTAACACAATGTACTGAGAACAGGAACTGGGAGCAGGGAATGTGCCTTTAATCTCATCAGCTGGCCAAGATGCTCTTTGCTGCATCCAGGGAGCTATTTCCAAACGAGTGTGTTTTAAAAGCAGTGGCCAGGCTTTGGGCTCTCATTAAAGAAATGAGCACAAGCATCAGCTTGGCATCTGCTTCCTGAGCATGTGAGGGGTAAATCTTGCCTTTCCCAGAGGTGTTGCCTTGTTTCCTTCCTCATCTCCCTGATAAGGGCCAGCCCAGGCTGCCATCCAGCCGGAGAGGCTCCCCCTGCTCTCTGCATGCTCTGGATGAGGTCCATACTGGTTCCCTATGGCCAGCACAGGTTTTGGGTCTTCTCAGTGACACCTTTACCCCGTGTGTCCCATCCCAGGGCTCGGAGGACGATTTTCTAACGCTGCCAAGCGTTCCCTTTGCAAACATCCACGTTTCTGATACTGCTGAAAATAAGGTGCTCATTTTAACCACTGAACTCTACGGAAATGCCATTCCAAAAGGAGTCAGGAGGTCAGCCAAGCACCCCAAGGACAGTTGCTCCCCACACAACAGCTACAGGCAGCACTGAGGAGAGAAGGGTCAATTGAAATGCCCACTCTAAACTGGAGTGTTGTCACACCCTGGGAAAGGGATGTTTCCACTGGGAGAATGGGAATATCCGGCTCCTTTGCTGCCCTCCTCCTCTCCAGTGTAAAGAAGAAGGGGTTAAATCACACTTCCAGTTTGCAAAAGACCGGAGATACATGTTTAGAAGCTCATCAGCTCCATAAGACTGGATCTTTCCCCTAGCTGGCAGTGGAAGGGCATTGGCTTCGGGTCAAGGATAGCACAAGAAGGCATGGAAAAGCAGCAGCAGATTAAATTGCTGTCATCCACTCTGCCCTGCTTCTGCTCATCCAAATGCAGAGGTAATGGCAAGCAGGGTGGCTTTTAAAACTGAAAGGGTAGCAGAGTCTTTCTTCGATTTGTGAAGAAATCCCATGGCCAGGTGAAGCACCCTGACATCCATCCCAACGTGGGGATGGAGCTTTCATGTGGTTTGCATCTAGAGTGCTTCTTAGGACACTGGTGTAGGGCTGAGATGGCTAGACTGATGGTTGCTTTGGTCTTAGCTTGCATGCCAACAAGTAAGGAGCCCATGAAGGGGAGCCTGAACCAGTTCAAGCCTTATAGGGCTTGGACCAGTCAAGGCAAAGGAGTTGGCAGCACCATTCAAGCTAAACCAATGAGTCCTCTGTCCCAATGAAAGTCAAGCCATTGAGGGCACAGATGGTTTTTGCTCTCCAAAACTCAACACAAAAGTAATGAAGCCTTTGATGATATTTGCAGAGCACATCCAAAGCAGAGCCAGACAAAAACTTGGGAGTCCTGAACCCCAATCTCGGCTAGAAATGTGGTGCTAACTCATCTCTGGGCTTGCCAGATAACCCTTCCTTTTATTAGCTTTAGGCTAAAGGGTTTAGGCCAGAAGTGCTGACAACATCAATGCCAATGGTGAACACACTGGTTTCCTCCTGGAGAAGAATGATGCAAGAATGAAAGAATGCTACCAACTGGGATGGTTATGGATAGAACAGCCAAGGATGGGCCTTGAAGTGCAGTTCATTGGTTAACAGAGGTGCTACCAGGTCCCTCAAAGGCTGCTGCATTCCATGTGTGCACCAACTGCAATGTGGAGCAGGGTCCAGCTTAGCCAACAGCTCTAGTTTGAGAGTTTGGATGCTGGAGAGGGACTCTTCATCTGGGACAGGAGGTGATGGGTTCAGACTGAAACAGGGGAAGTCCAGGTTGGAGATAAGGAGGAAGTTCTTCCCTGTGAGGGTGCTGAGGCGCTGGCACAGGGTGCCCAGAGCAGCTGTGGCTGCCCCATCCCTGCAGTGCTCAAGGCCAGGTTGGACACAGGGGTTGGAGCACTCTGCTCTATGGAAGGGGTCCCTGCCCATGGCAGGGGCTGGAGCTGGAGGAGCTTTAAGGTCCCTTTAACCCAAACCAGGCTGGGATTCTGTTCCTAAGCTTCTCTTCCTCTTGCAGCAGGAGCAGGGGTTAATCTGCTCTGGGGAGCTCACTGAGGCCTTGGCTAAATAGTTTGCCTGTCCTGGAGCTCATTAGCGTTGCCTGCAGTGCCCTAAGCAGTGTCCCTGAGGAATGTGTGTGGCAGCCCCTCAGGAAGGACGCGTGTCCGAAGGCACGGCTGCTCCTGTTGCTGCTTATCTCCAGTGCACTAATTGGGGCAGGCAGAGGAAGCACGAGACGTGCCATCAATATTGCGGCTGGTGCAAGTCCTCCATTGGCAACGGAGTGCAAAAGAGCAAGAAATGATGCGAGCTGGAGAAATCCCAAGGGAAAAGGAGGGAGTTCAGCAAGGGAAGCGGCTGTGCTTGAATGCATCTTGCCTTCCCTACAAGAGTGGCTTCAAATTTGGTACAACCCTAAGTTGTATTTGCATGATGTCAGGATGTTCTCTGTCTGTCTCAGCAGCAACCAACTACTGTAAGCTAAAATCAAGTCACTGAGACTGCTTCAACAGTTGGATCAGCCCATTAGGGTCCTCACTGTGTGGATCTCAGCTTCCCATGGATCCCTTCTCCCATTTTAACCCCTAAAGGAATCGAGGTTGGGATTTCATAGTGCAGGTCTGGTGAAGGGCAAGCACAGGAAGCACAGCACATTTTGCTATGGTAAAATGGCTCATTTTCCCTACAATAAGATACTCGCTGTGCTTACAGCTCAGCTGGCTCCTGTTTCAGGCTAAGGGCTTCTCTGTGTATCAGTATCTTGAGCTGGGCATCTAAACTCAGGTAATGATAAAGCAAATAGCGCACATACAGTACAGTACAGGACCATGGCTTGGCTTTCCTTTCCCACTCTGCCAAAGCTTTGCCTTTGGACTTTGCCTGATTAGCCAGCGGTGACAGCTCAGGAAATGGATTCCACCAAATCTCATAACAACTGATTTTAAAAGCTCTAATCTCTGGCAGATAAGGAGTTGCTACAGCAAAGCCAACATAAACCTGAGAGCTATGGAAGGTTGGGCTGTTGTTTGGCCGCTGTTGCTAGTGAGCTACTGTACTTGATTGCAGAGACCACCCCGTATTTGAACCTTCTCACTTAACTCAACACATATCTTTTCAACACCACCCGAAGCCCACATCCTGGACAGCCTCAGCCACACAGGGCTGAAGGGCATTGTTTGGGAAGCTCCAGTGCTGCAGTGAGCATCCCCTCAGCCTACAGTCGCTGCAGATAGGGCAGGCAGCAGCTCCTGTGAGATACAGAAACCCATTCCTCTCCTTTCAGATCCTTCACTTCCATGTCAATTGCTTTTATCCCTCATATTTCCTTAAAAATGCAATCAAAGGTACCCCTAAGCCCTTGAAATGCTAAGCAGGAGGTTGAGCAGTTTGCGTCGTAGTTGGAATCACATTGGGTATGTATCTGGCGGAGTAAAACAAGGAATCAAACTTCCTATTTCCATGGGAAGCTCATTTGCCCAGAGCAGGATGTGTTGCAGTGCACACGGTAGAGAACTCTTCTACATTTTCTGGTGTCCTCTGCTCTACAAAGTAACACAGATTGCTGGGATAATACAGCCATCTCCTAACGGGTTTGGGCAGGAATGCTGTGTGCTGAGACGGGCTTGGAAGCAGAGCTTGTCACTCCTAAACATTAGCTCAACTCCTGCTTGGATTGAGATCTCTGTGAGAGGAAGGAGAGTGATCTGGCATTTACCAACATGTAAATGTCCTCAGTTGCTGCCGCAGGAGATGTTACCAAAATCTTCAGCAGGGAGAGCTGGACCCCTATCCACTGTTCATCTTCTTGACAACAGCATCCAAAGGTGGATGTTTCCCTCCACTTTTACCTGGGGAAAGAGGCAGGAATTCTAACGGCTGCTCCTTCTACTGCTTCCAGCATCCTTATATTCCCCCAGTGGGCTGCTCCTGTGGGAATGGGGCAGGAACAGGACATGCTCCATGGGGAGTGGCTTGCAGAGATTCAAAACCAAGCTGTCCTGCCTGAGCAAAAGTGGATGGAAAGAGATAGAGGGATGAAGGAGGGCCAGGATGAAGGGATAAGGGGTGAAGGAAAGCAAGACAAGGTACTTAGCAGCCACATTTGTTCCCAGAATGTAGGTGCTGAGGACATTTGAATGCCTTCCCTTTAGTGGGATGTGCAAATGAGATTACAGTGCTGATAGACCTGCCCCTGGAGATGGCTGGTGTTATGGTTCACAGAAGGAGAGTTTGGGGTTGATTTTGAAGGGATGTCTCTATTTCAGTGGGCTGTGAGGGCAAAACTCAGCTTTTTCTTTCTGCTAAGATGCTTTTGAAGAAGTTCATGTGCACATCATCATCATAGGTTTGATGCTGTTTTCATTGGGGGTGCTAAGCCATAAACTCCAGGCCTCTTTGAGTTCCAGCCGTGTCCAATAGGACAGTCAGGGTACACACCATTGGGGCACCTTCCATCTGTTCCCATTTAGGCATCTAAACCCTAGACATTCAAGTGTTGTCCCTTTACTTGCAGGTAAGACAAAGGGTCTCCTCCTTATCTGGTGTCAGTGCCAGAGACAGCTTGGGTTGGACTTGATTATCTCAAAGGTCTTTTCCAACCTGCTTGATTTATGACTTTCTGATTCTATGCTGTTCCAAGGTGTAGCCTCAAATGTGTCCCTTTTCACACCCAAAAGTCACCCCATTACCATGTGTGGGTCTATAAAGGAGAAAACACACTTCATTTCTCCCTTAGACCTCAAAGCAGGAGTTTAGAGTAGGACCCAGCTCCCATTTTGGGGCTGGTTTCTGGTTTCTGCTCCATAGGCACCTCCCTGAGCCCTCTGCACTCCAATGCTGCCTGTGCTAGGAATACACAGCTCTGGCCACCCTGCCCAGCCCCAGCTCTCATATCCAACGCTAACACACTCCATGTAATAAACCTCTTCTTCCAAGGGGTGCTGATAAGAATTTCCATTTTTAGTTGAACCATTCCGCCTTTCTTTGTCGCTGTTGCAATTGAAGCAGGAGCAGAAGCTGATTCTTTGGCTTTTCCTGTAAATAGAGCGTTAATGAAGACAGATGGGTCAGCAGTATAAACAAACCTCTATCTCAGGCTAGTTTTGCCTTGGCTTTGTTTCCCAATATAGTAAGCAAAGCACCAGCACCCCGGTTCCCATCCTATTAACAGTGTTTGCACTCCAAATGTTGAACTGGCTTCTAAGGAAGTTTAAATTAACACTGGGCTGTGGTTTTTCAAACGCTTGCAGCAGATGTTCAAGTGCCAGAACTGTTCCTTTCTCTTTGCTTTCTTAACCCCCCTAAAAAATGACAGATTTTGCTGGGTTTGGCTCAATGTGGTGCACAGCAAGAGCTGAATCAACTGTAGGTGAGCTAAGCGCTGGGGCTGTTAACTGCAGGAGCCTTCTCTTGCTTTAGGCTGCTGCAGGTTCTGCTTTGCTTTGCTTTCTTGGCTAAGGGCAGCAGTGAGGAGAAGCTGGCCATAGGTTTTGGATGATGGTTGCTTTGGGAGATGGTTTTCCAAAGTGACCTACGGTTTTGGGAGGTTGAACCTCACGCCTTTGGCTCTTTGGCTTTGCACACCCACTGGCTTTGCAAGAGGTGTGTGTCCACAGCATTAAAGAATGCTTTCTTTTTCCTCAAGGGCTCTCATTTGAGCTCCTCCAAAGGGTGGCACAAGCCAGCAGCAGACACTGCCAGGGAGCTGGGTGCCAGGCTTTGCTGCCAGGACAGTGTGAGGCTCTGCCCCTTGTCCCCAACAACCCATCTGCCCAGTGAGGGGCAGTGGTGGCAGGAAAAGCTTTAACACTCAAAAAGGCAGGAAGCTGTATCCTCAAGCAGCTCTGCAGGGTGAGCCTGGAGCCCTGGGATCCCACCCAAGGAAGGGATAAAACTTTTGGGGAGAATTCCAGTCCATGTGCAAAGAGATACGGATCATTGATGGGAACCTCAAACTTGCAAGTGCCTTATGAAATCTGGGATTGGTGCTGGGTGTTTGCACAGGAGATGATACAGCTTCAAAGGCGTAACATGTCTTGAAGTTCATGCTCTTCTGGAGACATTGTGTGTGGTTGTGGTTTAAAAGCAGCAGTGCAAGACCACTGCTCTCCCCTCAAACCCCTCACTGATGTGTTATGCAGCTCACCTTCTCCTTGTCTCAGCTGTGTCTGCTCCCACCCCTCTGCCTGTCGCATACACACTGCCTGGGGTTTCATACAGCAAAAAGCGGCTTCAGGTCTACTCATGCTTTTTAGACATCTTCAGTTAAAAACAGATGAAAGCAAAAATCCAAGTGATGCTGATTTTGGTAAGGCAGGGTTGCTGCCTCCTTTAGTGGCATGAAATAAATCAGAGACGGATAGATGGGTGGATGGATGGATGGATGGATGGATGGATGGATGGATGGATGGAAGGATGGATGGAAGGATGGATGGGTAGATGGAAGGATGGATGGATTGATGGGTGAATGGATGGATGGATGAATGGATGGATGAATGGATGGATGGATGGATGGATGGATGGATGGATGGATGGATGGAAGGACGGATGGGTAGATGGAAGGATGGATGGATTGATGGGTGAATGGATGGATGGATGGATGAATGGATGGATGAATGGATGAATGGATGGATGGATGGATGGATGGATGGATGGATGGATGGAAAGATACTTCCATACTGAGGCCTTATTTTTCCAAACCTTTCTAAAATCTGTTTGTGCTTTCAAGATTGAAGTCAAGCAACTGCTGGCATGCTGGTAGAAAGTAGATCAGAAATGAAAAGAAGATCAATGCATGCTACTATTTAATGTGAAAAATCATTTGCTTTAGAAATAGAAGTCACAGTACCAATGTGGATGAATAGAAGGAAGGAAGGGAAGGAAATGAAAACATGCAGTGGGATATTTATTCCAGCACTTCTGACATTCCCAGTACTACATCTTGGCAGCACTGGCTCTTGTCACGCACTCACCATGTTCTTTGTGAGTGTTCTATCTACATTGACAGACACTTCTAAGCTTGCAGAAACAACCTTCATTTGCTGTGTAGGGAAAGCTCTATAAAATAACTGCTCCCATTTGGTTTTGGTGCTATTTTGCCTGATCTCAGCCATCTAACTGCAGGAACAGCCAGCAAATGTGTCTGTGTAATGATATTCAAAGGTAAGGTAAGGGCTTGCTCATAAAGCAAGCATGCAATCGTGACACAAAAAATGCCATTCTCAGCAGTTCTACTCTCAGGTTATGAGCAGCATAAGCACAGTTAATTCAAGAGATGCTCAGTTTTCTCCCAGAACAGCAAAAGAGGGGATATCTCATGCTTTACGGTTTTCACCCCAAACTGTGGCTAAAGTCCCCTTCCATCAGCAGCAGTCCTTGTTTCTTTAGAACAAGTCACTAATATTACTAATTATAGTTATAATATATATTATATTATAACTAACAATATTATATTATAACTATAATATACTATATTATAACTATAGTCATAATATATATTATATTATAACTAACAAGATACTAATATTAATATAAAAACACTGCCTGAGCCCTAATTCTGTAAAACCAGCCCTGCTGTTTTTACTGATCTTGTATGAATTCACACCTGCAGGTTTACTAACTGCTAACACTATGTGTCTACCCAACTTTGGGTGCTGTAACTCACTGTATCTGCTCCATTACACAAATCCCTGCCTTTAAGAGTGTGTGAAGGCAGCCACTCTGCTTTGCTACGTGGTCACTTGAATAGGAACAGTGTTTATGGGTGATTACAGTGGGTTATTGGTGATTTTTAGGGCTTCTTCAGGAAGGTTAGCACTGTTCAGTAAAGGACAGTGGTGCAAAGAGCACTCTGCTCACATCACTGCCACTGGACCGGTCGCAGAAAAGAGATGATAAAAGGCAATGTCGGATTATCTCCCTAATGCTGGATTATCACTCCTAACAAGGTGAATGGTTTGTCTTGGCAAATGGCTTCATAAGAATCGTGGATAGTTTTGAAAGGAGCTGTGTGGTCACACTTCAACCGTTGGCTGCTGCAGCTCATGTCAGCAGAGCGGAACATCACACCTCTTACGAATTCCCTTAATGTGCCATTAAGCACAGGCTGATTGCAGTGGGGAAAGGCACTGTGACAGTGTCAGTCACTCACAGGCAGCCCCACAGCAATCCTGCTATCGGGAAACAGGCAGCATGAGTGGAGACTGTGGAAGTCTACAGTAAACTACACCACTGACCACTTAGAGCAGTGATACCCATGCTAGAGAGCTTCTATGTTGGACAAGTGCTGCAGTATGCCATTATAAATCACTGCAGCAAGTGAACCATTCCATTAAGCAAGGAACCAACCTGTTACATGGTGTTTGTGGCTATCTAGAGGAGAAAAAAGATCAGCAACACCCATGTCTGTGCAGCACATCTCAACAGAAGGATTCCATGTAAAACAGGATTGGTACAAGGTTTTATCCAAGTAGGATTACACACAAGCACAAAAATAAAACATTCTGTATTCTACATTATGTTACAAAGGCAGGCAGTCAATAAATAGGTCAATAAATTATGGGAAGCACAGAAGAGTGTGTGTGGAAATAGGTGAAACTGGTTTTTAGTTGGTGCATGATAAAGTCATTTGTGTTCATTCCCATGAAGCGCTCAAGTGATGCTTTCAAAGAGCCTTATCACTTCCCAGGAAGATAGCTTTCCCTTAGGAGTGAGCACCAGATGCAGGACAGGGAGTGGGCTCTGGGACAGGCTGGAGGAGTCAGTGTCACTTGCACTTCCCCAAGAATCTGACAAATTTGCAGCTTAGTATAAATAAAGTGACGGGTCTATTGTTTCTGAGCTCCAACACCTCCTTATCACCACCACGGGTTGCAGAAGAGCAGTGGAAACATGGCATGTGACTCCATCCTATGGAGTTAAAGGGGGGAGCGGGCAATGTCTTTATGAATTGACAACGTCAGCACATACATAAAGGAAAGATCCTCTCTATCTAGCTGGCACAGAGGGGTTTCCTCTTCTATCTAGCTCTATGCAGAGTAAATGCAATCCTACTTGGCCGTGTGAATTGGGGTACGGAGCTGTATTGGATGTGATTTACTGGGCTGGGAAAAGGGACTAGTTTCTTAATTGGTATAAAGTGGTACAGTTTCAAGGATTCAGGAAGTTTGCTGCAGTTATTTCTGCTCTAGCCTTGGAGACAGGACATGGATAATGCACCGAAGCCAGTACTTTACACAGGGGGCTTCTTTAATAACCACATGAAAGGGGGTTCTGCCATTGCCTCTCAGAGCATTGCACAAACCTATGGGGCCCATTGCTCCATCAGGAAATATGGGAAAGGGAATGGTTCCCTTCTGCTCCAGATACCAGAGCATCCCTGCCAGTTACCTGTCACTGAGACAGGGAGACATTAATGATGTGTAAGAAAAAAGGAGCAAAGTTTAACACCTTATTGTGCCTTTGGGATTCCGGAGCTTGAGATTTGTTGGGACTTGAGATCCTGTCCTGGCTTCAATTCCCAAACCATGTCCATGAGGCCCCTGTTGACATGGGTTAGTGGTGGCCCTGGCAGTGCTGGGGAACAGTTGGACTTGATGATCTTATAGGTCTTTTCCAACCCAGCTGATTCTGTGATTCTATGATTCTATTCGATGACCTTTAATGGCTCTGGGAATCCCTATCGGTACCAATCAACATTTATTAAGTACAAAAATACGGTTTTATTTCTGTGAACTTCCATGTGCCCCTTTGGCACAAGGCACTTCCCAGACAACCCAGTGATCTGCTCTATGCCCTGCCAGGAAGTGAGACGCGGCCATAACATGGACAGTGAAGAAAAGCAAGAAGCAATGGAACAAAATATACATTCCCTACGGTCACAACTTGCCCATTCCCCTAGCAGGAAACACACAATTATCTGTACATGCCTCATTAAATAACCTTATTAAATAGGAAATCCAAAATGTACAAATTTACAGACTGAATCATTAAATACTCCCCACTGTGCACTCCCCTCTGCTTGCGCTCCCCTCTACTATCTGCAGCCACACTCTGATACCACCATGCCTTCGTATTTGAACTTGTAGGTGACCACCCCTGCATCTAAATAGAGGATAGAGATGGGATCGAGTTTGGTGGGCACACAGCAGGCCTTGGAGGCTTTCTGGGGATTCTTCAGGTGAACCAAAGTCTGGACAATGGCATGTTTCGTTGGCGTGACGTGCTCTGTTAAGGGGTAGGCGCACACTCCATGGCACTCGTAAGCTTCGTATCCCGCCGGGGCGATGATCCAGGAATCCCAACCTATTTCCTTGAAATCTATGTAAAGTGGAGTCTTTTTGCAGTAGTTGCCTTTTGCGTTCCTCCGGATTCGGGCAGTAGAGTCATAAATGATGTTGGAGCGCATCTGGAGCAGCGCCTCCTCCCCAGGCTGGCCATGGAAGTTGCCAACTTCCAGGTTCTCCAAGTCCAGGAGCTGCTCATGGTCTATCATCTCGTTCAGCTCTTGCTTCTCCTCTTTCTTGTCGTTGCTTTGGTCATCAGAGAACACAATCAACAGGGGCACGTGCTTCGCCTCGGAGTTGATGTCGATATCGAGCTTCCCCTCTCCGTTCTGCTCCTCCCCTTCCCTGCTCTCTATATGAACCTCCAGCCGGTGCGTGGTCAACCCTGCTCTTCTCCAGCGCCTGATGGCTTCAGTCACCTCGAAGCTCTCCCACTCGCTGCTCGTGCCATAGATCTGCCTGGATGCCAGTGCCATTATCTTCCTCTCTTCTCCTACCCCCAGATGGTCATTTTCCAGCACTTCAAAAATGGTGACTTTCCGGTCAAGCCCATCATAGAGCATTTGGTCCCGTTCCACCAATGTGTAGAGCCGCAGCTCTGCCATGGTGATCTCTTCATGGTGAGGGATGGAAACATTGAATAGAAGAGGGTACTTCCGAATTCCTGTGACACCGATAGGGTGGGAAGTCAAGTCTGGAAATGACAAAGATCAAGTATTTATGAAGGGTCATAGATACATCCAGCGACACATGCACTGAAGTTCAGTTGACACCTTTGGCATGGCTTGGTTTCAGCTAACTCCAGGAGAGTGGGTTTTACCCTTTCCCAAAATTAGACTTGGGAAAAAGGCTGCCTTTCTTTTAGCTGTGTAAGGATAGCAAGATCCCAGCCATGCTAGGGAGCATAAACCTGGATTTACAGATTCTGTTTCTGTCCCTCTGCCTTCCAGGCACTTCCTTGTCACCTGGAAGCATTATGGATTAAGAATGCATTGCCTAATACTGAAATACAAATTGCTTCAGTGTCACTGCACAGCAACTACTTTAAATGGGGAAAACCGTTGCTGTACAACAGGAAGGGAAGAGGGGTATGGCATGAACATGAAATGAGTAACCTATAAACTGTGCACGCAAGAGCAGCAGGCTGGATCTGTGTCTGCTCAGCATGTTTGTGCTAACAAGTGTTCCCTCCTGCTGAAACATCCCTCAGAAACTGAGAGGGCCAAGCACTAAGGGAGGAAAAGTTGCTTTGGAAGATGTAAAGGCTCCTGGTTAGGAAGAGCAGGAGGTGAACATCCCATTTGAACCACCAGTCAGCAGAAATCCTGCCACAGCCTCAAAGGGCTTCAAGTGAGCAGTCAAAGAGCTGTACTCAGCCAGGCACTTTTGACATATAAGTGTGCAATATCTGTTTGTCCATCAGGACCTCTGCCTTATCTGCACTGTTTGTTTATACACGAGCAGTATGCATTTGTTCACACCATGCAGGAATCAGCTCATCATAGAACCCTGGAATGGATTGGGTTGGAAGGGACCTTAAAGCTCCTCCAGCTCCAACCCCTGCCACGGGCAGGGACACCTTCCACTGGAGCAGTT
>JAOEHY010019843.1:11410-67950 GCA_025447955.1 Psilopsiagon aurifrons | reverse complement strand
GGCCGTTGAACCGATCCTCGGTGCCCGTTCGTGGCGGGCGGGGTGCGCTTCCTGCCCGCCGCACCTCACCTCCCGCTCCCTCCCTTCCCCGTTAAGAGGCAGCGCCGCGGCCGCCGCCGCTCCCCGAGCCCGCAGCGGAAGCGCTCTCCGCCCACGCCGCCTTCCCATAGGCTGCCTGGGGATGCCCCGCCCCTCCGGGCCGCACCATGTCCGCGCGGGGGAGAGGGGGGGAAAAACCCTTTCTCTCTTTCCCCGCGCTCCTGGAGAAGTTGGTACCGTCCTCGAGCCCCTTACCGAGGTGGGGGTGGAGGTCGTGGCGCCCTCTGGCGGCGCGAGGGCCGTTGAACCGATCCTCGGTGCCCGTTCGTGGCGGGCGGGGTGCGCTTCCTGCCCGCCGCACCTCACCTCCTGCTCGCCTCACCTCCTCCTCCTGCCCGCCGGCCTCTCAGACACCGAAAACGGTAGTGGTTGAAATTCTTTTCTCACCCCCGCCTTCCCTCGCTGTCTCCCGTTGCAGGCGTGGCGGTGTGTGTGTCTGTGAGCAGGGGCAGGCAGGGCAGCCATGCTTCCGTCCTTCAGTTACGTCACTGACCACACCGGCTTCTGTGGTACGATCAAAAACTCGCCCAGCGATTTCATAGTGACAGAAATCGAGGTGTCCCAACCCTTACTGAGGGATACCCGGGCTGAATCGCTTCAGCAAGCGCCGCTACAGCAGCAGCCGCCCAACGAGCTGAGCGCGGAGTCCCCCGGCCTGTGCGCCGAGGGCTGTCCCGGTGCTGTGCCCCGTCCTTCGGAGCAGGACACAAACAGGGCAGGAGGCGACTGTTCAGCATCCCGTAACAAAAAGCAGCGCGAGGGTGAACCTGAACCGAAACCGGGCCGTGGGGAAGGCCATATACTGGATTCCTTACTAGGGAAATCCGTGAGTGAGCGTCTTCATCAGTTTGCCTGCGGCCTGAGGGACACATGGGACCCGGACAGGGACGCCGGGGGTGGCGCTGGAGAGTTCTCGCTGGGGCCTGTGCTGGACAAGACAAGTCGAGCCAGTCTGCACAGTGCTGTCAGGCAGAAGTTCCCCTTTCTGATCACTGTTACGAAAGGCAATGAAATGATTGTGAAAGGGAATGGAGATTACAGAGAACTTTGTCAGCTCGTGACTGAGAAGGAAACAAGTGATTTCTTTAAGTTTTTAGATGCAAAGCTAGAAAATTCTACATTTTCTTTTGAGCCTGATGGGGACAAAGAGCACAGAAAAGTAGTTCACCACTTTATCAATCGAAAGTTTGGAAAGCTTTTAGAAACAAAGTCGTTTACTGTGTCAGATAGCAATGATCAGCCAAATATGTCAATAATGGTGCGTTTTCGAGAAAAAGGTTGGTCGAGGAAAAGGTCTGCTGGTGGCTTCACGGAAAAACAAGGTCTTTATACAGGTAAATGTTAATTTTTAGTGAAAGTGTGAGGTATTGTGGTGTTCTTTAGTATAGACTGAAAATCAATTTTTTGTAGCCTCTAGGCCCGGTTGACCCATTGTTTATGCTGAAATAAATCATTATTAATGCAGTGTAGTTACATCACTGGAGAATGCGATGGATGAATCAAGTTACAGCAGTGATATTAACACAAACTGTTCAGTGATAGTGGTTACACTTTTTTGTTAGTACTGTAGTACTAACTCTGTGTTATTCCCCGTGTGCTAGCTTTCCCTTGAAAGTAACTGTGGGATTTTAGAAGATGCACCTAGGAGTTGGTCTAGTTAGTAAGGTCAAACTTGATTTATGGTCTCATTCCTTAAAGCAGTTGATTTCTGATAAACGATGTTTCTAGCTGAATGCATGTTTGTTGAATGGTGTTTATCAGGCACAATTTTTAAAGGCAGCAGACGTTTCAGGTTGTTCTAAGAGTTTTGTGTATTGTGTATTTTTCTGTCAATACTGAAAAAATTCCATTTCCTTTAGTGTTGTGGAGTGTGGGGACTCTTTCTTTGCAGTTTCCATGCTGTTACAGTTTGAAGGGAAGACCCTGCCCATCCGTCATAGCAGAACACCTGTATGATTTGCAAGTGCATATTTGTAATAGTTCTGAGATGGTTGTTTCAGCTTTCACCCTTCAGAAAGAAAACCTAGAAACACTGGAAGCAATCAGCTTCTTGGCTGCTGAGCTTGGTGTTCTTCCTTCAGACTTCAGTTATACTGGCATCAAAGATAAGAAGGCGATTACTTACCAACCTATGGTTGTGAAGAAGGTGACACCTGAGAGGTACTTACAGTCTGGGTGCATTCAGTTTAGCACTTATTTTTATATGTTAATAAGTATTAACATGGTCCAGTCTTATGAAATGTTCTTATGGATGTGTCTTCTCCTGTGTTACTGCACACTGGAAATGGCTGTAATATTTTGGGGCTTTAGGGAATATTCAGCTTAGTGCTGCAGTCTTCAGTATTGGAATTCGAAGAAAAGTCTTGCCCTTCTGTGTATTTTTCATAACACAAATATTTCATATCATCTCATTCCAGTTCATGCTTATGGGATCCACTTTTCAGTTTCTTAAATACCATCCACTGGCTGGAAGTGAGAAAAAGCCAGTAGTACAGGACACAACAGGTTTCCATGTACTGACAAAGTATTGTCTTGCATTCCACATTCAACAGCTTAAAAGCTTTATACTATACTTTGCACAAATACTGTCTCTGAGTGTTAAGTGTGAACTTCTGTGGTGTCGTCCAATTTAGAAACATGAGACTAAATGAAGAAGCTATCACCAAGCCTGAGGGCAGAAAATACATTTTGAATAACTTGTCAATAATAAAGGATGTGACTTTTCATTTCTCATTTTGTTATTCTCTGTAGCCAATTCAGAGGATAAATATATCTGTGTATTAAGTTCTGCCATAGTAACTGTCAAAAATTGAGTCAGAACCATAACTTATTTCTTCCCCAGCGTTAACTTTATGGTGGGTTTTGGTCTTAGTAACGAAGTAGACTTTACAAATAAAGAAAAGTAGAATGTATGTTTCTAGGATTTGTTACTGACAGAAATATATATCAATGGTAAATTTCCACTGCAACCTAAGCAATAAGGCCAGTTGTTCAAGAGATAATTAACAAAACTTTACATTAATGTTTCAATGATCAAAATAGTTAAATGCTTCCGAGCCACAAGCATAATGGGGAAAAGAAATAACATTTCTAAATAAATAGTTTTTAAAGTTATTAAAATATTGGTTAGAATATAAGTTCTTATGCTGAAAGTTTCCTTTGGTTTCAATGACTATTACTTATACATAAGAACAAAGAGATTGAGTGGATACTTTAAAGGACAAATACTTAAACTGTCAGCTGTGTTTCCAATTGCAAGTGCACCCAGGGACTTGGTGCACTGAGTTTGTTTTTGTTAAGGCTGACCAAGAACAAGAATGAACAATTGTGTTTTGGAGTGTGCAAGGGCACATTACTTTTTTTTTTTTCTCTTTTTTTTTTTTTTATTAATGAAGAGCAGATTTTTAAACTGAAGAGTAAATTATTTGGTTTTTCAATGAAAAATGCAAAATTTCATGCAGTTGCCTTGAGAAAATTCAGTGAATTGCTTGATTCTAATATCTGTCAAGCTACAGACTGTAAATGCAAATGAAGCAAGCATTGACAAAGTATTTCTGCACTATAAAATTGAAGACTTCTATCTCTGGTTTTATTTGGTTTTCGTGTAATAATCTTCTTTAAATCTCCTTTTTTTCTAAGTGTTTTTAATTCTAGTACAGAGGTGAAGAAGTCATTTATTAGAAGTTGGATAGCTTTAGTAGGGGTGGTTCATAATTTCTCCCAATTGTTTATGCAGGTTAAAAGAAATTGGAAGCAAAATGGAAAAAAAGGGCATCAGAATACACAACATACATTCAACATGCCAGCACCTGAGACTTGGTCAGCTGAAGGGCAATCACTTTGATATAATTGTGAGAGATCTTAAACACCACAGTCATGACTCTTCTGCAGATTTGAAAATGAGAATATCTGAAGCAATGGAAAATGTTGAGGTAAAAAAGTCTTGTGGCTCCCAGTAACGAACAGAGTTTTAATTCTGTGCTGTAAAAAACAAAACAAAACTTTTAAAGAAAATGCTTGAAATAGCACAAAATAATACAAATAGCACAAAAACTGTTTCCGAGTTTTGATGCATTTTACAGTTTTATGTCTTTCCGGCATTACTTAAGGAATCAGGACTAAACCTGCCTTCCAAAGAGGGACCATAAGTGAATTAATTCTGTGTTGCAGACTGCAGGCCCCTGAGGGATGCAACAAGACAGATGTGAAATTTAGGAGCAAATTATGGATATATCAGCTATTGTTGCACAGACCTAAGGTCAACTGAAGTGATGGGTTTCACTGTGGCAGTTGACAAGGTGAAAGAATAGAGTTATGCATGTCAACTGATTTCCTCTTTTGGTAATGTGAGGAACATGCATGATTGGCCCAGGTGAAAAACTTTAATGGCATAAATACATGTGAAATGTCTGTAGTGGAGAAAGATCCCCTGAAATTCAGTGGATTTTGATTGCTTTTATCTTTCCCTTAGAAGAAAAACCTGTCATCAGACATTCTTAAACTCTTTCTATGAGTTACTACTCATAGAGAGGAAAAACTTTAGGTGCTTTGTGCAGCAGTAATTTTCTTACCTTTTCTTTCTCATAACCCTAATATAAATTACTTTAAGAACATTAATCCAGCAATGAAGACTTTAATGCAAATTACCCATTATGCAAAAGCAAAGTGCATTACATGTATTCTGGAAGTTAATTTTCTTGCTGAATAAAGCATTCAACTGCTACTTTAGTGCTTCTCTCACTTTGCTCCACCTGACTTTTTGGGGTTTTTTTGGTGGGTTTTTTTTTCTGTTTGGAAAATGAACAGAAATTCCTATGGTTGTGTGTCTTGCTTTATTAGATTTAACTTACTGGTGAGATGAATGACAAAACCAACATGTGTGTTAAACCAGAATACGGACTTTTCATCTTCCGTGGAAACAAAATCACGTATGGGACCTATGGATGTCAAAAGCAGGGTTATAGGGTTTGAACTAAGCAACCATTTCCAAAACAAATACTATATTTTTTTTTTTGCTTGTCTACTCCATGCATACTTACTATTTCCTAGAAAATTATGTTCTTGTTGGGTCACATGGCTGTGGTTTTACTGCCCACATATGGCCTATAACTCATTGGAAGACTTCAAATCCCAATTAGCAGAAGTGCTCACTCTTGATCTTTATTATTGTAATAATAATAGAAAGGATCTCATGAAAAAAGATGATTTAAGAAAAAATGTCCAGCAGTGGTTACTGTTCATTACCTGTTCTAAGCTTCATTGACTTGAGTAGAGATTTCAGAATCCATTGCACATAAAGAGCTCAATTACATTGACTGTACTTATAATGAGTAACTACATAGAAATAATTTTGTTTCATTTACCTATTTTTTTGTGAAAGTAAAGACAATGATATAACTTGGTTGACTTTTTAGATGATTCTAAATTAGGTGATGAAATACTGTAATGAATCATAAGTCAGGATTTCGATAAATATTGGTTTTGATTATAAAGTTTGTGTGCACTTTGGATGTAAATGTAGATGTGTGTTGTATGCTTACTCTTACTAATTGTACCTGGCACTTCCATGCTTTTAACATATGCATTCTTTATCTTTCAGACAAAAGGTTTTGTAAATTACTATGGACCTCAGCGATTTGGACAAGGACAGAATGTTCAGACAGATCAAATAGGATTGGCTTTACTGAATGAAAAAATGGTATTTTCATTTTGTAATCTAAATAGTTACTGTCAAGTTAATTTCACATTAGTGTTGCAATATCTAGTGCTGGAATTGACCTTCCCAGTGATGAATTTCATTTGTAAGATAAGCCCATATGTGTGCTGGAAATAATTGCCAGATCAGCTTTGACAACAATTAAGTGTGAAGATCTTCATATTGAAACAAAACATGTTTTTTTAAACGATAGGTGCAGCTTTAAATAGTTCAAGAAGTAATTTTTCTGTCTGTAATTGGTATGTGATTGTGATTGTCATCATGTCCCTTGGCAGAAAAGTGGCTGCATTCCATAAAAGGTTTGAACGCTAAATTAAGCAGTCTTTACACAATGCTTATTCGTGGTCCTGATTGCCTCCTGACTTGTAGCCTCTTATCCTGCTAGGTGTCTATATACATTTTTAAAACGTCTCAAGATACTGCATAGAATCATAGGAAAGGATTTGTTTTCTCAATACCAGAGTATCTTAAATGCTATATAGAAGAGATTGCTGCTTTCCATTATTCCTTGGCTACTGTTCCAGCTTCTTATTTCTGAGTGATTGCTCCCATGTAAGCTAAGGAGAGCTTATTTCTTAAGTAATAATTCATAAGATAAGTCATATACTTTTCAATGTATGTTGTATAGTACTTGGCACAGGTGTAAAACAGAATCAGACATCACATAGTCAAATGAATACTTAAGTATCTTTTCTATTTAATCTGTTTTGATTATGAGAAAAGTCAGGAAAGCTTATCCTCCAAATGTAAGAAGAATCAAGGTTTGCAGGGAGCGCAGAAAAGTTACCGTTGATATCTCTCATTTTAAATCGGAAGTTGTTATGCATGTGCCAGTCCCTGAAGGGTAATGATTTAAATCTCTAGTCTTAACTGAGTTACTTTTAAATTTAAAACATGCGGGACTTCCTATTTATATTAAAAATGTGCCAGTATGGGCTTGCACAGGCCTGTGCAGGGGAGGACAAAACCAGCTGTCATGGGTTGGTATAAGTGCTAGCAAAGTACCTGTCTCCACTGGTGTTGCAAGTAGCAGGGCTTAGTATAGTGTTTTCCTTGTCACAGTGTCATCTAAGCTAATACAGATCTAAAAAAGATTGTTGACCCTCTGTGTGAGGCTGTGAGAAGTGTTCAGTGTATGTTGTATATAAAATACTCGGGAGGGAAGGAAAGAAGGAGCCTTCCTGTTCAGGATAGAATGATGATATTAAAAAGTGAAGGAGTTCTAACTGGATGTTCAAAAAGAGTGACTGATTTCTCATATTGCTGTGAAAGCTGCCTTGGGTCTTCTGTGTGACTAAACGGTTTCTTTATCTTGAGGAGGAGTGGCACTGTATTGGTTTGCTGTTCCTGGCATCTTCTGTGAAAGAAGAATTTGACTTTGACCCTAAAGAACTGATATAATTGTGAGAGCTTGCAGAATGTTTAACACAGAATTGGATGCATGACTGTTTAGCTGACAAGTGGTTAAATTAAAAAAATTACAAATTACTAATGTTGTTCTTTAAAGGTGAAAGCTGTGAAGTTATTCTTTACACCTGAAGATACTGAGGACCCTGTAAACAATGCAAAAAGATACTTTCTTCGAACTGGTATGTCCATCTGAATTGTCTATGTATTTTTTGAGGGTCGGTATTGTCAGGGAATAAGGTGCTGCTGCACAGAGAGATACTTTTTATTTTGCTGCTGCTTTGTAGTTATATGATAATATTTATAGTAATATATATATAATAATATAATAACTTGCAGGTTAAAAACTAGGTGATGATGAGGCCCTGTTTATGCACAATAGTGGAAAACTAATGTACTTCAGGTGCAAGACAGTATAGAAGCAAACACTGTATGGCACAATGCTGGAAAAGGCTAAGATAATTTATCAAAGCAGTTTTAGCCTCCTTCCATCTGTATGTACGAATGAGGCACTCAGCTGATACTTGGAAGTTAACAGATGTGGGTATCTAATCTTACATCTCTTTAATCATGTATCTCTTCTGTGCTTTCCTGTGATCTACCTTCTTTCTGTCTTGAACTGAAATCAGCAAAATATGTCAAAAGCAGAAGTGTGCTGAGTAAAATGCTGTTATACTTACTGGTTTTATCCTTCAATTTAAGTTTCTCTCCAAAACTAAAAATTTGGAGTTGCTCTTGACTTCAAATGCAGTTTTTTCTTTTCAAATATTCCACATCTGTTAGCCGGCTTATCACTGGAGATGGACAAAACGGCTCGAATAGCTGGGCTTGAAGAAAAAATTCCTTACAATGAGGGTGGTAAAACAATGGAACAAGTTGCCCAGAGAGGTGGTGGATGCGTCATCACTGGAGACATTCAAGGCCAGGCTGGATGTTGTTCTGGATAACCTGATCTAGTTGAATTTGTCCCTGCTCATTGCAGGAGGGTTGGACTGGATGACCTTTGAGGGTCCCTTCCAACCCATACTAGTCTATGATTCTGTGATACAGCTTCAATAGACACAGATACATGTTTAATTTCACAAAAAATTTCAGATTAATCATTCTGTGCTATACGTTGCTCTATGATGCATGGAAAGACATTGACGTAGAGTCTGAAAACAGCTGCTTGCCTTTTCCTGAAAGCGAAAGGTAAAAGCCTATGCAAAAGGCTTCATCAGGTAATGGGAAAATATGTAAACCATAAGATTTTAAACTTAGAACATTTATATGTTGTAGTACAAATCTGATTAAGTGTATTTTCATCTTGGTTGAGGCTCAGGCTTCCCAGTGGTCAATGCAATTTGTACCTTTAAAATAAAGGCATGGTTTTTACCTCGTATGAATACATTGGTGTGAAGTAGAGGTTTAATGTGCTTTTATAGCTTGATTTTTAACTTCAGTTACCTGGTCTAAAAAAACCCCTCAGACTGATGAAGTAAGTTTCTAAAGAAAAAAAACCCAAACCCCTCCCGTGAAATACCAAAACCCAAATGCAACTAGACTGAATATCAGCTAGTTTAGTTTATACTGCATGAAACAGAATAGAATTCATGGGACTGTGTTGATAGGCAGTTTGTCTAACATGACACATTGAAGGAAAGGAAATAATAACCTAAAGGTCAGCATAAAGGGGTTAGACTGACACCTTTTTTCCCTACCCGATTATTTCATCTTCTTAGGCGTATTTTTCCCTGGTAGGTAATATGTGAAAAATCAGGGAGTACTTACATGGTTATTTTTGTTTATATCAGAAGATGCAAAGGGTGCACTTGTGATGCTGCCAGAATTTAAAGTGAGAGAGAAGATGTTGCTACGAGCTTTACATCGCTACGGTGTAAATCATGAAGGTTGTACCAAAGGATGGCTCAACATTCCTCATTCCATGCGCATATTCTATGTCCATGCTTATTGCAGTAAAATTTGGAATGAAGCAGCATCATATAGACTGAAGATTTATGGTTCAAAAGTTGTTGAGGGTGATCTTGTTTTCTCAGAAGAAAATGATGAAAACATTTTCCTGAATGACAAGGTGAGTCTTCAGAAAATAGTTCTTTTAAAAAAAACCCCAAAAAGCTTAATGCACTTGAATACAAAATTAGACACACTAATGTTTTTTATGTTGGTTCATTCATTGAAGTATTTAAGACTAGTTCCAAAGATGAAAAAGTGATGCAGCTTTTTTTTGTTTACCATGAACAGGCATATAAACTATGAATGTTGGAACTGATACCTGTAAGAATTTAGTGTGCATGATATATCAGGCTCGTCTTAGGATCTGACTAGGGAAAACCTTCAGAGTGGACTCTGGGGGGGCCTATATTACCAGTCAGTTCAGTCTTGAGTCTTTTCCTGCAGGTCAGATCTTCCCATTACATATAATGAATGGTGAAAGGTGCATCAGGAAAGCCCATGGTCAGACTGAATGGTAATCATGGTAATCTCATTTCAGGTACACTGCTGAAGCACGTTTAGGACAATTTCAGATACTCAGGCAATTACATGGATGGTGGGGCTAAACTGTTAGCAGCAGTCTTCTTGAGAAAAGTAGTAAAGGGCAAAGGAGTGCTTCTGCTTGCTCACAGCATAGCCTGGGTGCTGTGCAGTGTGCTGTGGTTGAGCCAGTGAGCAGAAGCCAGCAGTGGAGTGTCTGTTCCCAGGTCTTGGCATGCTGAAGTCCATTCTGAAGCCCTCTCTGCTTTCAGGGTTAGCAGACCTTTTACTTATTTTGGAAACATTTGGGTCTCTTCTGCCATGTAACAAGTGATGGGACAAGAAGAAACAGCCTCAGGTTGTGCCAGGGGAGGTTTAGATTGGATATTAGGAAAAATTCCTTCACTGAAAGGGTTGTCAAGTATTGATGCAGTCTGCCCAGGGACGTGGTTGAATCACATCCCTGGAGGTATGTGGTGCTTAGGGACATGGTTTAGTGGTGGGCTTGGCAGTGTTAGGTTTACAGCTGGACTTGATGATCTTAAGGGTGTTTTCAAACCTAAATAATTCTATGATTCTCCTGATCATCAGAGAAAGCATAGAGTTTTGCAGTGTTTTACTGCACGTTTCCTGGGTGTGGACATAGGCAGAACATATCTGATTTCTTTTGGGTGAGCATCTTACCAGTTTGAAAGCAAGAGCATTTGAAAGGTTACGGAATAACCTCCAGTCTCTGTAGAGGGGCTTCTGTTTCCACTGCAGTTTTTCTTCATCAGTACTTTGAGAGTGAACGCTACTAAAACAAGTAGATCAAATAAAATGAAAAGCAGAGGTACCAAATTCAGTATTGAGTTACTGAGCTAAATATAGCTGTATTACTATTTAATATGAAATATTTTTCTTAGTTATTTTTGCTTTTGCTGATGTAGCACAAGATTGCATTGACACAGTTAACTTCAAACTCAAAGAATATGAGCTTGGTATGATAGTTTGCTAATTAGTGGTAGTTAGCATCAGGAAATATTTAGTGCAATGCAATTTACCAGTAAACAAATTGCTTTATATTAAGCATCTCTACTGTTTTTCATACCTGAAATAGATTATTGTCCTTGTCAAAAAACCTTAGGATCCTTTACAAGTTTGGGAGTGCAGTGCATAATTCCTAAAATGAAGTGAATGGTTTATTCTTAAAAAAAGCTGTTTTGTCTTCTCAAATGTCAGGTCCATGTGGTTACTGCTGCAGAAGAATTGGCTAACAAGTACTCCATAAACCAAGTAAGTCTGTATGAAAAATTCTGAGTTGTTGATCTCTTCATTTAAATGTTTTGTTTTAAAAATGATATGATTAATTTAACTGGTGCAGTCTTCCTTGCCAGAAAGCACAGTAAAGAAAATACACATGAACTCATCTCCACTCTCATAACAAACTAGAGGACAGAGTATTTACTTTATAGTGGAAATATGTACTGTGTCATTTGCAGTGTGGCACTTCAATTTATCTAGAAGCTGAATGTAAATACTTAGAAAACTTTTTCATTCTACTGGGAAAAACACTCGAGCAGCTGACATTCTAATTTTTGAAGGTGTGGGGTGCATAGTTGTGAATATTTACGGAGGCAACTTAAAGTCTTTATTGCAGTGTCATTCCCAACAAGTAAGGAAATTCACGTTAGTGTATTTCTAGTTTGTTTTAGGAATTCTGGTTCACTGAATATTTTTCCTGCTCTAATTACATCCAAGACAACTGCTTTACACAGCTTCATTTCACAAGAGAAGCTACTGTTTTACTATGTCATGCCCCCAAACACAAGATATAGGCACATTTTAAATTATAATCACATTTTTTAGGGGGGATTTGATGGGCTTTGTTTCAAACATGTTTGTTATCTTTTTTGCTTTGAAGGTGGCTCTTCCAATGGTGGGACATAGCATCAAGTATCCCAGTAATAAGGTTGGGCAATGGTACCAGGAAAGGCTTTCTAAGGATGAGCTGCAGATGTGCAAATTCAGAGTGTCTCCACTACAGCTGAATATACCTGGATGCTACAGATCCATTTTGAAAAATGTTCAGAATTTGTCATATTTTTTTGAAGTCAGTGAAAAAGGAATCAAAACTGAAGACAACCATCTGAATGAATCAAAAGTCTCTCTTCATATATCATTTGACCTTGATCCTTCATGTTATGCAACAGTTTGTCTAAGAGAAATAATGAAATGTGACTTTTAAGTTTGCAGTTAATGAAAGACTGTAGGAGTATAATACAACGTTGATATGTTGGATATAATGCCAAGAAAATAAGGAAGAATAACACGTTCAGGCCAGGAACGGGAACAGTTTGTAGATTGAGATTCATATTGCTTAAGACAAAAAGCCCACTCAAAACCTTTGGAAGGTTCCAAACATTCCAAGCACTAAATGTAAACCTTTGGATGCATTGGAGTAAAACTATGTTTTATGCTAGGCAGGTCTAACAGAACAAGAAGAAACTACTGGCTGCGAGCATGTATTTCATGTTTGCACAGACATCTACCTTGCACAGTTAAACCCTGGAAAAATGTTTACAGTAAAGAAATGCACCCTTCATTTCATAATCTTTTTTCATAAAGTGGTTTCTGCTAAGTGCTCTTCAAGCAGTGTTTCAAGTTTTCAGCCTACAGGTATCTAACTGAAAAGTTGCCGTACCAAGGTGTATGAAATACATGATGGTTTTGTTGTGTGCAGGTACTGTTAAAAGTCCTGAATCAGCAGTGACAAGTTTGATGAATCCCCTGACAAAGTTAATGCCAGGAATTCCAGGATTAAGTAGTGCATAGCTGTTAGTCAGAACGTATTCGAGTAAGCTCATCAAGATGAGGTGAGTAATTAACATAGCTGCAAAACCATTCAAATAAAACCAGACCCCTGTTTTATTGTTTACAGGACTCTATTGCTGTGAGGTCTTATGGTAGAAAAAATTTGTTAATGAAAACATCCCTGGAAAAAAGCTTTTGTATTTTTTTTCTTAATTAAAAAAAAAAAAAAAAAGAATTGTATTAAAATGAGTGGATCTGTAAAAAAGGGGAAAGCAGAAAATGCCATTTACTTCAAAGAGGTGTTTGACACTGTCCCACAATATTCCTGAAACCAAGTTATGATATTAATGTCTGGATGGGTGGATAGCCGAATGGGTGAAAAAAGGGATTGGATGATGGGGCTTGGGGAGCAGCAGTTAATGTGTCATGCCCTGCCCAGAGTGAGTACCACTAGGGGCTCTCGTGGACCCCATCCTGTTCAATGTCAGCGACCTGGATAAAAGGATGGAGTTTGCCCTCATAGAATGTGCAGATGAATCCAAACTAGGGGAAAAGATGGATATTCAGAAGGATCAGGCTGCCATTCAGAACCTTCTGACATTCAGCAAGGATAAATGCAGTGTGCTGCCCCCAGGAAGGAAGCACCCCTGCAGCACCCAGACTGGGGAGCAGCTCTTTGGGCATGGCTCTGGGGGACCAATGGGCAGCTGAACATGGACCAGCTGTGTTCGTGGCAGCAAGGGTGACCAGTAGCCTCCTGGGACACTGACAGAAGACGGAGGCAAGGGATTGCACCTCATTTTTCAGCACTTTTGGGGCCACATTCAACTTCTGTGTCCTTTTGTGATCTCCAGCACAAGCAAGAGGTTAAAAAAAGAGAGCAAGTTCACCCAAGGGCTTTCAAACTATTTGAGGACTGAAGCCCCTGCTGTTTGAGGAGACTCTGAGGGAACTGGGCTTCTTCATCCTGGAGAAGAAGCACCTTTCGGGGTAGAACCAACACTAGCTTCCCAGTACTTATGGGGAGGTCAGCAAGTAGGTGGAGCCAGGCTCTTGAGAGTGGTGCACAGCAGGAAAACAAGAGGCAATGAACATAAATTTAAATGAGAGATTCAGAAATTTCAAAGGAAGACTTAAACTTTCCCCCCGTGGGGACAGTCAGGCTGTGGAACAGGCTGTCCAGAGGCTCTAAAGTCCCATGTGAGGAGGTTTCTGAGACCCAATGGGATGAAGCTCTGAGCAAGCTGGTCAGAGCTCGGAGATAGCACTGTTTGTGGAGGCAATTGGTCTAGAGACCAGAGGCCTGTTCCAACCTGGATTAATTACCCTGTTACCCTGCGCAGGACATTGCAAGTGTTTATTCAATCTGTAGGTGGCAGTATGACTATGGCAAAGTCTGCTCAATTTTTGTAAGAATCGGTAATACACATTGAATTCTATTTCTGGCATCAGTCTTTCAGTTGTTGCTAACAGCTGAGTAAGATAAATCTCCAAACAGTGATAAATGGACATAGAATTTTAGGAATAGGAAAAATAGAAATACAGAAATATACTTCACATGGTTTCTGGGCTTGTATAGAAGCATGTAGCAATGAAGGATCAGATAATTCATTGTCTCAAAGGGATTACTCTGTAAGTCCATATTAGTAATTAAAAATTTGACCCTTAGCTTTTATAAGGGAAAATAGACTGTCATGCAAACGATAGCTATAGAGCCACTGCAGGTGACTTACAATGCTGCTGTATTACAGTGCTTACTATACACCTCAGGTTTATGGTATAGAGCCAAACTGATGCAAAAATTCATTTCCCTGCCATGACCCATCTGGGACAGCTTTGTTCCTGTCTTTGCTTGTCAGTATCACCTCTTTTGTCTTTCACCTGCCCTTAAAAATACCCCTTTTCTGGAAAAATATTTTTAAATCAAGTTGGTTTGGTACAGCACAGCTCAAAAAGATTTGTCCTGTGGCCACTGACATGGTAAAATGCTCCAGTGCATACAGGAAGCTGCATGCAGCTGCAATGACCAGAAGAAATAGATTAGCACTGAAGTTCTATTTAAAAAGACTATTGTGGTCTTCTTCAATGTCGCTCAAAACAGCCTTGACAACTATCTCATCACATACAAGATTTGAATACAGAAAGAATTAGAAGTTGAGCCTTGATGAGGAAAACCACAAAAGGTCAGATTAAGAGGTTTTTGACTGAAAGGCATGCTATTTAAAAATAAAAGATCAGAAGGTGGTGTTAAAAGAGTTCCCCTATAATAATTTTAGGCTCATTTGTCAGTACTTCCATTGAACACTAAAAGGACTAATCTTCTTAAGCAAATCATTCTTTCAGCAACTTTAAGGTGAAAGAGCTAATTATGTGTGTCCATGGGTTAAATTCCTATAGTAGAAATGTTCTACTAGGGAAAAGTCAGTTTGCTAGTAGAGTCTTTATATAGCAAACATCCTTCTTATTTCAGTTGGCATTTGTTTGTAGTTAATTCTCTTAATCCTAGCAGCTATTTTGCAGGTTTGTGTACATGAACAGCTGAATCCAGAGAGTTTGTATAAGAGCAATAGTCACCTCCCTAAGTATAATCTATATAAGCAAGGCATCTGTGCCCCTGCATTTAGAGAAGATTATCATTGTGCACTGATCTGAGTTTAAGGAAAAGGTAGGTGTGTTAGTCATCTCTCATCTTACTAAGCACTTCTGTTGCTACCAGCCTTTTCTGAGAAGCGTTAGCACTTTGCTAATACTAATGAAGACAGGTCTCTGATTCTGTTTCTAACAAAAGGGGATTTAAGTTCAATGGCAGTTGATTTTTCTCAGCACAGATGATAGATAATTGGGCATTTGAATGAGAAAAATGCAAATGTTCTAAATCTGTGAAATCCTAGTACTTTTAATTCATTACAAATTTGACAACTAGTATTATCCTCAATGAGAATGTACAAATTTTCAGGTCTTTTGGAATGAGATGGCTTAAAATTACATTCCTATCATAAAGGCAGTTCAGAAGCCAGGTAGATGTGTGATTATTGGCCCAGCTCGCTCATTAAAACTCCATTAACTCCTCTCTTAGTGGCAGTGCCTGTCAGCTGGTGATTTGACCTCTTACACCCAGCTGATGAGCATAAACCTCTTTTCCTTTCTCTTGCAGAACTTTTGCCCATAATAAAAGCTCAAGGGAACAAGCTGAGAAGCTATTAACACTTTCCTTTCTTTCAATCTGGAGTCATCCCTTGCAGCCCACCGGTTCAGATCTAGATCCTTTTCAGAGGAAATTAAACCCAGGAGCATGTTCCAGCTGCATGCCAAGAACCTAAATGGAGGAACAGGGATCCAAATGAGAAGTTGGTCACTTGCATAGTTTCAGACCATATACAGGGGTGTGTTCTGCTATGAAGTCTAAACAACATTTAGCCCAAAGTAAAAGCACCGAACCACATGCTGTGTACAGACAGGAGCTTCAGTGCTCCAGTATGTTAATCTCTTTCTGTCACACCAAAAAGCTTGCTCATGTAGGCAATGCTGTATTTTCAAGGAAGGCAGAATCAATGAAGTCAGATGTTTGCACCATCTGGAGTTACTTTATTCTGCTTAGCAAAAGTTAGTCTTAGAGAAATTTAAATGCATTTTCAGCTTCTGCACAAATACTCCTGCCTGCTTAGAACAGTAATGTTTTTAATTAACTTTAGAAATGGCTGATTCAAAAACCATGGTTTTGTCTTTCTCCCAGGATGTTCCTGCACCTCAAAACCTAGGACACCCTCTCCAACTCCCAGAAAAAGGCGCTTTGTTTTTTTACCTTCAGACCTCTCTTCGCATCTCTACTGACACTATTAAGTCAGATTTCTGATTTTCAGATTTTTGCATAAAAAGAATTGGAGTAATAGATGGACAAACCATTCACATGTGAAAGCAGGACAGGAATCATTGTGTGATTTTATATCGGTAATAGAAACAAATACATAGAATTAAACTGGATATGAATTTAGTGCTCTACAACTGCAGTGACTTGAGTCAGGGTTCAGACTTGTCATCCTGTCTGCCATGGTTCCTATAGGTGGGTATGTAGGAAAGAGTAAAGCAAGAGAAATGCATATGGTATTTATCCTCTAACTACTTTGAGTTCTGGCAATTTCCTGAGCCTCAGTGTTTTTTCTATAGAATAACTCTCAATGGGTTTCTTTCCCAAATATTTCTCATCTTCCCCTAAATATGTTCAACCTCTTCCCAGAGTTCCAGGTTTGCTACCAGTTTTATGAAGAGGTGCCTTTTTTGTTGTTATTGTTGGTTTAAACTACCTCCTTTTGACTTAATTTGATGATCTTTGGAGCTTATGTTTCTGTACAAGGAACAGTAAAGACTTTACCCATCCTTGTGGTACTCAGCCATTTGTATGCTTCCCATATGTATCCCTTCATGTAAATCAGTTGCTTACTACAACTGAGCAGCCATGCAGTCTCTGTTCCTATAGAAGCTATTCCATACTTACAATACTTTTTGTCCTTCTGTGAAATTTTCTTGGGTTTTAATACAGCCTTTTGGAGAGGAGGAATCTAGAACTGCGTACAGTTCCGTTTTTATAGTATGGATTTCTTCACTGACATAGAGGTTTTCTGACATATTTGTTTTGTCCTGTACCTCTCCTATGTGATTTCCTTTTTGACACACCTTTCTTCCTCAAGCACTGAAGCAACACATTTTGGAAACTAGGTAACATAACCCAGGGTTCCACCCCTAGAGTGGTGATTTCACCCTGAAGTCAAGTGAAAGCTCATTATTTTATGTGTGAAGTCAGGATTTGTTTTGTCTGTCAGTCACTTTGCATGTGTCTACACTCTAAATTTCATCTGCTGTTGTATTACCCTGTCATTAGCATCATAAGGATTTTCTGCAGTTCTGCACACTCCATCCTCATCTTTGATACCCTGAGTAACTCAGTATCATCATCAGTCCCCTCTGTGCTTCACGCCTTTAATACACACACTGAACTGCATTCCAGGGCCCTCTAGCTTATACAGTGACTGCTTAAAGGTGCTTGGTGACGGACTTTGTCGAGTGCCTTCTGGGAGCTCAAGTGCACCATCTCCACTACAGCAGGTATTTCCATGCAGCTCACAACCTTTCCACAGACCTCTGAGGAGACTGCAAGACAATACTTTACAGAAGCCATGTCAGCCTTTCCCCAGTGGATCACAATTCAAGTGTCCACTACTTCTGTCCTGTATAGATTTGGCCATTACTATTCTCTGGCTTATAGGCTTGTACTCTAATTTTGTTCTCTAATTGTTTTCATCCCCATTATATAGTATATAATTTAGAGTTATACAATTAAGTATTTAAGATCTACTACATTACAGAATAACCATATACATAGAAAATGTATACTGTTGCCAGTAATCTGAAATTGAGTTGAAGGTAAGAGGGATACACTGAAGAAGGCATACCAGCTTAGAGCATTTTTCAGTCCCATTAAAATGCTCATGGGTTTTGAAAGATCTTGGTTTGGATTTGTATTCTGCTTGGTTCAAAGCAGAAATTTGAATCCTGCTTCATCAAAGCCTGTTAACCGCATTAGGAGGCTATAAAAGTAACTGTTAATGATGGCGTGTCAAAGAATGACATTTCTGACTGAAAATAAGAGAAAGACTTTCTTGAAATTTGAATATGGGAGATAAAATGTCAAGTTTCATTCAGGTGGAAAAGACTTCCGATCTGTGTGGCGTGGTTAGCCGATTATTCTGCGATAACAGACGCTGCTGCATGCTTATGGTCAGTGTTCAGGTCCTAGTGCTGAGGTATGGGAAAGATTGTCCCTAATGAGAACCTTGCTTTTGAGCGTCAGAGGTTTGGAATGGGAAAACAAGCAAGTACACATATGCGAAGCAGGACATTTGGGAATGTCATTAGTACCTAAACACTGCTGAGAACTCAAGCTTTAGAGGCAACATCTCACAGAAAATCAAGTTAAGCACCTAAATCAACATGTCAGTTTTCAAAGTCTGGGCTATATGTTTGGGCTTAACTATATCAGTTAAAGGTGCACTTCTTTAATCCTAAATTTATACCTAAAGATTTGACGTAAAGTGCCAAAACACGCGACATTGCCTGTGAGTAATGCTTCCTTCAGCACAAGTTAAAACGGCTGGAGCAGGCAAAACCTACCCCCTGCTCTGACCTGTCAGTGGATGCACCAGGAGCTGTGTAAAGCCAGGCGTTTCTGGTGAAGTCATCTAGCTTCTTCCCTGGGGTGCATAGCCCAGGGGACAATCATCCCATGAAGGCAGCTAAAAAGGTAACGTTTTTTCCCATGGGAAAGGAGTTTCAGGAAGGAGGCATGGAGCCCTTCTGCTAGGAGTGAGAATGTGCCTCAGATTCAGAGCTCTGGGCCCTGAGAGCACCTATAGCCCTGACTGGTCCTGACCCTTCCACCCTGCCCATGGCCACCCTCAAGGAAGAGCCAGATGCCTGTGGCTGGGGCTGCCCTGCTTCTGGATGGGCAGTGGAATGGGCTTTGCCCATGGCATGGCTGCCTGACAGAGCCACTCACTCAAAGAATTCCTCACTCATCAAACTCTGGTTGCAGCATACACAGTTCATATGATACACACTGCAACCAGAGCATAGAATTAATCCCAGTACTTCCTGTGTAAAGCCTCTTTCTTTTGCACCTTGCAAATAACACCTGTTAGCTAAATGGTTGACAAATCATTAAACCATGTTACTCAGAAAAATCGTGGAAAACTGTGGGGCAGAGTTCACAATCTCACACTGCCCATTAGCCCTAACTCCTGGCTAGACACCTTATACAGATAGTGCTTATCTCCTGCCAGTGTGTGTCCAAGGCTAAGAGTAGTTTTCTGTTTCACAACATTTTCACATAAACATTCTCAGGCTTTTTAGCAATGCCTCAAGCAGCCCATTATTCTCCCAGGGTAGTGTATGGTATATGTTATAATGTGACTGTAAATGTTTTTCCCAAGGGGAAAAAAAACAATATACTCCATCAAATCAAAAAGCTCTCTTAAAGACTGAGAGCTCTCCACCCCACTCTTACTCAGACAGCCAAGCTTGGGAAGTATATCTGGGGGTGTGTAAAACAGCATAAGATTATCTTCTTGATGAAAAAGAAACTTTGAGGTGGGTGTTTTCCACAGCTGGTTTAAGGGAAGTGTGAAGAAGGGGTGATTTTGGAAGGTGGCATGATCCTTATATCAAAAGGGATTGATAAGACTGATACACTGTGGAGTGGTGCTGAGAGAGGCAGGAATGCAGAGAGAGATGGTCTGAGAAGTAAGCAGTGCTTGAAAAACAATGATAGTGAGAAATGAATAATAGGAAGAGATAGTGAGACAGTAAGGGATAATTACATGTGCTAGTCTAAATTGACATAGCCTCTTTTAACCCAGTATTTCTCAGTACAAGCTCAGTATATCAGTTCAGAGTGTGACTTTCACTATATAAAATATACTTAGAGGTGTGTGCTGGTGCTGCCTTGCAATTTGTTTAAGCATCCGCCCTTTACTCAAAACACAAGAGATCAGTTTTACAAATGTGGCACAAAGGGTGAGTGACTATGCAAGTCTGCAAGTGCCCTCCTATGGGCACAGGAGGCTGCAATCAGGACCTCGGGTCAAATCCTTGGCAGCTTGGCTGGCAGGAGCAGGTTGAGATACTACAGGGAATATAGTACAGTGGGGTCTGGGCTGTCAAGGAACACAGATTAAAGGGCAGTTTAAACTAAAAGATAATTTAATGGAAAAAAGAGCCTGATTTTGGTCTGTCTCCCTTGAAGTGCAGCCCCATTGTGATTGTAGTATTCCCAGCTTCAAATGGACACTAAAGTTTCCTTTCATGCTACTTGTTTTCAAACAAACAAAGCCAAAGGTTGTGTTCTACTGTTATCTTTTAGCTGCTCTTTAGTACTTTTTAATCAGTAAATACGATTAAAACATTGTAACACAGCCTTTCCCCTTCTGTCCTCCCCACATCATGCATTTTTATGGTATTTTACCTTTTTATTTAACCTGATTTCTTTGTTTCATCTTCCATTTAAAGCCTTTCCTCTGTCTTACATGCTGAGAAGCATCTTTATGAGAGTGGCAAATAACTCATACCTAAAAATGTGGCCTTTTAATGCTAGTGTTCCAGTCAGAGAACCTGTCCACCATTGAAGCTTTGCGTAGCTGTGCTGGTTTGGAAAGAGCTTTGTAAAGTAAAACTGAAGGACAGAGGTTCAGTTTCACAGTAGGAGGATAGGTTCAGGAAGTCACTGCCTCATTTTCTTACTGTGCTCAGCCATTCAACCCTTGAGAGCTCTCCAGTATGGGCTTGAGGGTGTTAGAGCAAGGGGAGACCCAGCAGCATCCAGAGCTCGTCCTACTTGAATTTACATAACAAAGGCCTTAACAAACACAATAAAACTAAGCTTGCGGAAGGGTGGTTTGTTGGCTTTGGCAAAGCAGCTGGCCTACAGCTGATACTTTTCCTCTGAGGACCTTTTTGATGCTGATTCTCTTCAGGAACTGTGAAGTGACTTGTCATCTTCAAAGGACAGGTTTGTCTTTAGTGCTTTTAAGGCTTAGTTGAGCAAACAGATGAAGTGCTATTCTAAAATGCAGTAAAAAGTGGCATTCAGTTCACAGTATAAAGTATTCTAATGAATTGAAAAATGAGAATCAGGTGAATGTGGAAACTTTTTATCCTTGAAAACTTCTCCCTCCTGCCCCGTATATTAAAGCAGTGCAGATGTGGAAGGTAAATCCCTTACTGTGTGGGACAATTGTGCTTTATGCTGCGGTCTCTTAAGCTAACATCAGGAAATAATTGAAAAAATACAATATCAAAGATCTTTCTTTTGTCACATGCAATATTTACTTTTTAACATCATTTTCATCCAATGTTATAATGCTGAGAAAGGATACATGAAAGAACCGATTAGCATTTCTACCGTCAGAACTTCAGCTGTCTTCTGAAGCACTGGTAATTAGTAGCCCCTTTTATGTTCTCTGTTGTCATAGACGAGCAATTTGCTGTGTCTTTCAACATTCCTGTTTTTAGACAGATAAATTGTGCAGGTGAAACAATTCATAATTCAGTTTATTATGGCTTAATTGTCCATCTGAGGTAAAAACATCACAAGAAACTTGATTCTAGGATTTAAACTGCTTTTAGGCATTAAGCAGGAGATTTCCAGCCTGTCATATTTGTAAAAAGCGAGTAAAGAATGAAACAGCATATTGTGCTGAGGTTCTTGATGAAAGACCATCATGTGGCTGTGCAGGAATGCTGAGGTAAAATCTGAGCCAGACAGACAAATACACCAGAAGTATGGGTGTGGGAAGAGCATTCGATTTTTACATGCAATGGAGTCTAATCACACAGGTTCCAAGAGAGACCCACATGGGCACCAAATGCACTGAAATAAGGTGTTCAGTCAATAGTATCACTGCTTTCCAGAGACGTGCGCAGGGAGGAGAAACTGAAAACAGTGAAGGGTCACATTTATTGTGCTTTGTGTTTTAAAAGCACATTGACACATGCTTGCTATAATATGCATTCTTTATTTCTAGAACACCAGATTGATAAAACTCATATGAATCAGACTCCACTAGAGACTGCACAAGTCTCTACAGACACTCATGCACCCTTCATACAATCTCTGCCCCATTGCTGGTTCTCCAGAACATCTGAGGCAGCAGGGCTTTTCCGTGTTGAGCTACTTATTTTAACTGCATACAACTGGCTCTCCTACCAGAACAATTTGCCTACAGTTTGCATGGCAGTACTTAGTAGGAATCAAAATATGGGCATAACTGACTGAAGTTTTTCCCTCTCTATGGCTTCATTGCCTATTTAAAAACAGAGCTATGGTGTTAAAAATAAAAACGTATCTGGGCTGATAGACTCTGAAATGAATATGATGCTTTGTGGGGTTCACTTCATAGAATTTACTAGATTACTGTGGTACGTTTTAATGTTGAGATTGTCAGGAAATGTGCCAAAGACTATTTTACAGGGCCTTAGATAGGATAAAACTTAAAGGATATAGGGTAAGTTCCCAGGACAAAAACCTTGGAGGAGCAGAGAGAAAGTCAACGCAAAATAGTGAATACTTTCCTTTAAAAGCGGAGGTGTTCTTGGTATTTCAGAACTGCCTCTGCCAATCAGGCTTGCCTGGAAGCCTTACATGAAACTGGCTGCAGAGATCTCCCACAGGAGAAGGCTTGGATGTTCAAGATGTTTTAGATGGAGCAAAGCTCTCTTTTACCCAGTTCATGTGGGTTAGGAATATTCCGAGCCAAGCACGCTCGCAGCCCCATCCACTAGCAGATACCCTGAGGCTGGATTTGTCTGAGCAGTTTTCATGTTCTCAGCCAAGCTACAACAGAGTCCACAGCCAATAGTGTGGGCAGACCAGGCGTGGCTTTCCCAGCCTTGAGACCGCTCTTAACCTCTCTGTGTGTGTGTAAAGAGGTTTTGTGTAGGCATAATTTGTAATTCCACATTGCAAAGTGTTTGGGGTCTGCCTGTGCTTTTCCTAAATGCCTAGGAAATTACTGGCTAGAAAGTGCATTAAAAGAATATTATGGTAGCATGAAGAAAGACACTGAAACTGAGATTCCCTGTGCAACCTCAGTTTAGGCTTCTGTGTCTCTGCTATTATACAGACCTTTATTAATTATTTTTCCCACAGGAAATGTGAAGGATGGATAGAGTTCTGAGGAAGACTAAGAACAGTGGAGTGAAAGAGGCTTTGTCCTGTGATCTGTGCTTATGATGGAGGGGTCGATAGAGAAAGGAAAAATAGTCTTTTGTTTCAGGCAGTTGAATACAGAATTGTAAAATGTGGAATTGCAGCAGCCGAGTGCTGTGGGACTTCATTCTGTCCTTGCCTCCAGCACAGAATTCCTGTGGAATATTTGTCAAGGCATTTACCCACAAGCTTCGTAAATGTGTCCTCACTTTGAAGGGAAGTTTTCTTGAAACCATCGGATCTTATCTGCCAGGTGCTGAGCCATGAACTGAAACTGAGGGTAATGATACTGTGGCTTTCCTTTTTGCGGAAGTAAGGATCAGTTTGGCACCAAAATTCAATGGAGACTTTTCCCTTCAATTTCTGTTCCCCCATCTGGAGATAAACGACTCTTTCATTTTCTGAAGTTTTTGAGAAAAACTGTTTATTGTTTGTGAGGCATGGATGGTGCTGCAATATAATGAAATACCCATGAGGACATAAATGGATCTCTTCAGAGCAGGGTTTGGACTCTTCAGTGGAGCCTATGGCTCTGCACTGTGTGCTGAAAGTCAAGGGAGACTTCCCATAGCTGCCTGTCTGGTGTTTCTGGCTGTTCTATCCCTTTGGTGAGATTGCAGACCCGTGGAAACACAGTATAAACAAATAGTAGTGAGTTTATTTCTGAACACATTGTCACAATGGCATTTAGTGGCATTTTCTGACTCTGCACGATTGACCTTAACATTTCTAATGCAGCTTCTTCTGTACAAGATTGTTCTATGCTGATGCTGATAGTCACACAGCCTTAACAAACAGATAAACGCATCCTGAGACAACTGGATACAACTCTTGTGCATATATGATCCCTTTTCAGAAGTAGCCCCAAAGGAGTAATTTATTTTGATTGAACAAACATTTCTTATTCAGAGACAGTCTGAGAACCTGACCAAGACATCACTGACATCAGCATTAAGTATCACATTTGTTCACAAAAGGTGGTGGAGCTGACTGCTATGGTGTGGCCCTCAGCTCACAGTTTAATTTGTCTGAATGTATATAGTCCTTATCTCAGACAAAGAAATATGCAACCACAAGATGGTGACTTCCATTTGCTGCCAATCTGAGCACAAATGCAAACAAATACTCTGACATTCTTTCTGTTGGTTGGTAATTTTGTGGCCACCTGCAGTATCTGTTCAGATGAGCTTTTAATTATGAGAGATAACTGAAAGAAAGTGAGTGGCAGGAGCAATTGGAGCTAAATGAAAAATTCTGAAGGTGAAAATACTCTGCCCTTGCTCTTTTGATCCAAATTGTGGCTTTGTCAAGTGGAAGGCGATTCAAGAAAATAAGAACACCTGATTTAGCTGCATTCTGTGATAAAATGAAACAGCAGGTGAGGAACCCCCCATCATTATGGAAACAATGCCATCCCTTGTATTTACACTACAGCTGTCTAAATCTCCCAATGAAGGCATTAACCAAGATCAAAGATATTCATAGAAATGGAAAGGAAAGGCCAGAACTCAAAGTAATAAACCAGGTAACTATGCACACTGACAGCACAATGATTTTCATTTAACTCAGCAATAGCACTGGTATCTTATGTCTGGGGACTATAGCACATTTCACTTAAAAGGATTTTAGGAAATATCCAGAAGGGAATCATTTCAAGTGGTTGAACCACTGGAAGGCTGACACCAGGTTATAACCCAGCCTGCAGCAGGGTGTAAGCTTGCCCTGGTGCAGCCTTCTTTGAAACCCATCCTACTGCGTGAGAAACAGAAAGGAGGAACTGCAGTGAGGGCTTTGGACAGGGACTTGGCAGATGCGGGTTCCCGAGCATTATTGATGGGACCTTTGGCAGCTCTTCTAAATCACTTTGTGTGCCCAGCATTTAACCTTTTGGTGCCTGTGTTTTCTTCTCATGATTTGCAGGTAATAGAAAGCCATTTCTCTTCACGCTGAGGAAAAGATGGGATATCAAATCAATGTGAAACCTCAGCCCATTTAGTGTTGAGAGCAGCTCAAGCCACAGACTCTGTGGGTTGCAGAAGTTGGTCATTTTGAAGAGAAAAGTCAAACTAACAGAAATTGCCAGTGGAAAGAAAGAAAAAAGGTAAGAGAGACAAAATATTGAATATCATCCTGACTTTAGTCAGTTCTCTGGTTCATATGCAGTCAGATCTTCAGACAAGACTGCAGCTTTTTGGAGAAGGAAATAGGGGCCCACTGAGTAAGTCCCTGATTCAAAGGAGGGCGATACAGTAAACTGCGTATTTTAATGGCTCAGAAGCTAAAGAACAGATCTGACAGGTGATTGTCAAATTAGTCTATTAGCATAAAGTATTTCTTATGTGATGGATAACCTTGCATTAATTTGATAATAAATTGATACTATTTCCTGTTTTTTAATGATTAACAGTAATACAGAAGACAGTGGGCGGTACTGGACTACACAACATAACTATTCTCACTTTGAATGTGTTTCAATAAAAGAAACATCTATGTGATTAAACTGGAACAAATCTAAAAACGTAAGGCCTGGTTTCATAACTGACATACTAGCCAATGTGTTGTTCACCTAATGCTAAGACACGTGGCTTTCACTGTGGAGCTCTTGTGCCTAAGCAAGGCCTTGGATCACCTTATGCACTGCACAAGGATAACTGAGTATCTCAAAATGAGGTCCATGAAAAGCAGACACTGGAGCTGTTTTGAAGATCTGTGTCCTATGGTACTTTGGTTCTTGATTTGGGACAGTAAATTGAGATGTGCTGGGCTGGAATTTATTGTCTATACTCTGTATCTTCTGCCATCAGGTGCCTACGAGTTTCTTCAAAACTCGTGGATCAGCCATTCCTTTCTTTAAAGCCATACTTGCAGAAGAGAAACAAATGACCTGGTGTATTTTTTCCTCCTCAACTTGAGAGCATTCAGTCCCAGATCTCCCATCTCCTAGTCATCCTGGGGTGGATTTGTCCTTTGTATCTCTTTGTCAAGCAGTGCTACTCTGCTAATAAAGGATTTGTGATTCACTGTAGCAATAGATGGCAGCAAGAGTGAGCACAGTTCTGTAGTCTAATGACAAGATATTCCTTTGTAAGAGAGGATACCTCCTAAAAAGATTTCTAATGGATTTCACTTATGAATTATTTAATTACAAACAAAATTCATTATATTTTGGTAAGTGTGGGAAAAAAAGCAAGGGGAAGAGAACTATCAGAATAGGGACAGGTCACTGGTCTGGTGACTTGGTTAGCCACAGTGATGGGAACAGACAACTTCATCATCTGAGAGGATTAAAAAGAGACAAAATTGTGCAAAAAAACCTTAGGAAGTAAACTTAGGAATAAAAAATAAATCATCCTCTGTTCAGAAAGATGTCAGAAGTCCGTTTTCTTTGGCATTTACTTAATGTGAACCCATTATTATGTGGAAAGAGTAGGCGTAGGTTAAAGGCTAGTAAGCTGTATTCCCATGTAAACTTCAAGCAAGACAGCAGGAATGGCATATTAGGATTTTTTACTAGGAAAACCCCATTATTTTTATGCCAATGACAATGGTGCTGCATTATTGGAGGAATTATTATTTTTAAGTAAAGCAGTGGTCTTCCAGTACCTGGCAGAAAACTAATATCAAGCTACCAGGGCAAAACATCAGCACACTTTGAGCCTGAGCTAAGCCCAAGCCAAAGACATGCTTCAAGAAAAGCTCTCTTGACACTGTCTTCCTGCTAGCGTTGCAGTGCGTAGCTGATAAAAGGTCTTGCTTTCTGGCTAAAGTCAGTCAGCTTTTGGCTTTGGTTTCAGCCCATTGGATCCATTATCAGGGCAATACGCCAGAGAAACTAGTAAGAAGTCTTCACATCCTAGCATCCCTCAAGGAAAGGAGTATGAACCCAGCAGTCTGAGAACTTGGGTACAAGAAAGATGAGTATGTCCTCTCATGTCTGATTTTGAATTCTAGGATCTGTCTCTGAAAGGCTGCATTTGCATCTGAGCTCAAACAATTTACAGTACTGAGGTTCCTAGAGAAGATACTGAAACCAGGAACTGTGGAGTGTATTGTAGGGGTACACAGCAGAGAACTGGTATTGCTGAAACAATAAAGAGAAATAAGGGTACTACACTGCTGCTGGGGACATGGAATGAGATTTCTAGACTGCAAGGTAAGGCAACTACGTGCTGCAAGCAGCCACCCACAGAGCTGCGATGTACATGTGGAAAATGACCGGCTTATGCAGCAAGTTCTTGTAACAGTTTTGGTTTTAATTATGGATGCAAAAGAACAGGCCATAAAAACTGCTGAAAGATTTGCAGACACAAACTACTCCAGCAGAAACAGAATGGAAAATAGAATAAAAATAGAATTATTTTAGAGAGAAACAGGGAAATCTCGGAAAGATTAAAGCTATCAGATGGTGGAGACCATGAGCAAATATTGCAGGCAGCTGTGAAGAAAAGGGATTACTAAATCATGAACTGGGGAAATGCATTCCAATTATGCAGAGAGCAGTAGAGAGTTTCAGTCACTTTGCCCTCATGATATCAAAGATTAATATACTTTTGGTATGTATAAGACTTCACAAAAACTGCTCATTTTGGTAGCTCAGATGCTCCCTTTGCCCTTGTCATTAATTCCAAGTTCAGACTCCTGCACTGCCTCTGATTTGTTCTAATGCTGGAGCATAGCAAAGCATTGCTCACTTTCACTTCACTTACCACTTTGGTTTAGAAGGAGCCCAGCTTGATCTGCAGGGAGGAGGTGAGTTGGCACTCCAGTTTGTTAGGCCACAGTATTTTGGTTTTGGATGTTTCAAAGACTGATGTATGCAGTGGGGAAGAAAGTTCTGCTTGTCCTTTATCTCCAACTGAGAGTCCTGTTCTTAGCTTTGGCCTTGATTTTGCTCTCATGTCAGTAATCTTGAAGTCACTGTGGATTTAGACCACTTTTTCTTCTCCAAAATCCTTTCTCCGTACAAATTTCCTCTGCCACAAACTTCAGAAAGTTAATTAAATACAATGATCCATCTGTATCTCTTCACTTACAGTAAACCTACACTATATTTGTCCTATTATTATTTCTTTTATTGTCCTCAAATCCTTGGTCTGAGTGTCAATGGATTAAGCATGCTGAAAGGGGATAGATAATTTTATGCCTTTAGAAAGTAAGTTTATCTGCTGTGAAAGCATACAATTGCCTTCGTCATCAGAACATATGAAATGGAATAATGAATTTCAGTTTATACATGTACATGTATATGTCTTTGGAGAGACTATAGAGTTGTCCCTAAACAGCATCTCTAAATTGCAAAATGGTTTTCCTGTAACTTAGAGGATAAGGGCAGACTCCTAGGAATATGATCAGCCTTGAATGCAAAAGTATGCCCTTAAGTACTTCCTCAGGTATTTACCTGCATCATGCCAATGATTGCTTTTCTCCTCCTGGCCTCCCACATGAGAAAGTGCTTGGCAATCTTCCATTCTTCAGTCTACAGTGGAAATATTGCCTGAGATGTGCTGCCACCTAGTTTAGTGGAGAAATACCCAACTGGTAGCAAATACATCAGAGACGCTGCCCATGTACCCATGCCACCACAGTCACTGAAAAGTGGTGGCAATTCCTCTTTTTTGGGGGAGGCAGAAAAGAAAGAAAGAAAAGAGTGGGTTTTCCTCTGGAAGAATGGCAGTGAGTGAGTTCCCTGGAGTTTGTTTTCTTTTGTATGTAGCAGTCTTCCATTAAAATAGATTTATTTTTTTTCCTGCAACTCTCTAAAATGCCAAAGATTTAATGCTCTTGAAAACTTTTAATTGGATTTGAAATGTTACTCAATCATTACAGAATGAAAATTCTATCAGAAGAGAAATCAGAATTACAGACACTGGTCATACAGTTCTCTTGATTGAAATATTTCATGAATGAATGAGAAAATGGTGAAAGCTCCGAAGTTATTCTTTACAAGTGAAGATACTGAGGACCCTGTAAACAACACAAAAAGATATTTTCTTTGAACTGGTATGTCTATTTAAATTGTCTATGTATTTTTTGAGGGTCGGTATTGTCAGGGAATAAGGTGCTGCTGCACCGAGAGATACTTTTTATTTTGCTGCTGCTTTATAGTTATATGATAATATTTATAGCAATATATATATAATAATATAATAACCTGCAGGTTATTATTCAGTAGAGTTGCACAGTTAAAAACTAGGTGATGATGAGGCCCTGTTTATGCACAATAGTGGAAAACTAATGTACTTCAGGTGCAAGACAGTATAGAAGCAAACACTGTATGGCACAATGCTGGAAAAGGCTAAGATAATTTATCAAAGCAGTTTTAGCCTCCTTCCATCTGTATGTACGAATGAGGCACTCAGCTGATACTTGGAAGTTAACAGATGTGGGTATCTAATCTTACATCTCTTTAATCATGTATCTCTTCTGTGCTTTCCTGTGATCTACCTTCTTTCTGTCTTGAACTGAAATCAGCAAAATATGTCAAAAGCAGAAGTGTGCTGAGTAAAATGCTGTTATACTTACTGGTTTTATCCTTCAATTTAAGTTTCTCTCCAAAACTAAAAATTTGGAGTTGCTCTTGACTTCAAATGCAGTTTTTTCTTTTCAAATATTCCACATCTGTTAGCCGGCTTATCACTGGAGATGGACAAAACGGCTCGAATAGCTGGGCTTGAAGAAAAAATTCCTTACAATGAGGGTGGTAAAACAATGGAACAAGTTGCCCAGAGAGGTGGTGGATGCGTCATCACTGGAGGCATTCAAGGCCAGGCTGGATGTTGTTCTGGATAACCTGGTCTAGTTGAACTTGTCCCTGCTCATTGAAGGAGGGTTGGACTGGATGACCTTTGAGGGTCCCTTCCATACTAGTCTATCATTCTATGATAATTGCATCAGAGACATTATCAAAAATTTCTTAAATGACCAGCACGGGGTCAAGATGCCAAAATCAGTGGAAGAATGTTTTCAATCGCCTTTGATGACAAACAAAACCAGTATGTCTGTGTTGTTCCTAATGTGACTACTTATGTAAGTGACAGTTTGCGATGAAATGATATTAAATGATCTTATGGGAACTACATTTTCAGCTGTAATATAGTTCTTACAAAACCACTGCTAATCACATTGTGACTTTGGAGTATTAAGCTTTAGAAAATCTATTGATTGTATTGTATCAGTTCCTGGAGCGCCTTTCCAGCAGATGAAAGTGTTAACTCACTGTCACTAGAAGTTCTTTCCATTTTAGGAATGTTATCTAGAAATGCTGCATTTATCTCAAAGTCTTTGGCAAGGCACTTAAAGATCTAACATGAGCAAGGTATTTTTAAAGATTCTTTTCCATATGTGGCATTAGATACTTAAAGATCCCTCATCTCTGATCTTTGCTTACTTGAGATGTCAGGGCCATAATTCAGTGTACGCCTGAGAGCAGGAGGAGTGACCAAGGCTCCCAGCTTAGCATCTAGGACATTCATAGGGCAGTAAAGGAGATCTGGATTCCATACTTATCACCAAGAATTCACAGCTTTCATCCCCAAAGCCACAGGAACCATGCCATGCTAGACCACAGGCTTATCTAGCCCAGCAGCCTACATCCAACAGTAGCAGATGCCCAAAAAGTTTAATAAACAAGCTAAGAATGAAGTCATCACTCTCCAGAATAGTTTCCTGACCCACAACAATTTATGGCTCAGGGGCATCCCTTGCCAGATACTTGTTTCTTCACTTGTCTCAATGAAGATGCATTTTGTTTGTTCCACTTTCCCTGGAGCAGCTGGAGACTTGTATCTGCAACAGCATCTTGTGTCATGAAGTCCTACAGCTTCATAAGTGGTGTGAAGAATGACCTCCCTGTTTGCTGAGAGCCTCCCTCCCTCATTTGAGGCTCCATAGTTCTAGTACTAGAAAAAGGAGAGAACAGTCAATCCCTACTAACTTATCCAGGCCACTTGAGGTTTTGTAGTCCTCTTCCGTATCAAACCTTGGACATGTCCAGTCTGAAAGTTTTTGCCTGCTTAGTTGTTTCCCATAGGAAAATTGTTCAATGACTTTGAAGATCCTTGTTATTCTTCTCTGACCCTTTTTCATTTCAGACTCGTCTGTGCAGAGCTAATTGTCTTTGATTGCTGACTTTCATCAGGAAAACGAAAATTAGCTGTTATTATTTGCTGCACATCTAAATATCTAAGAAGAAAGGAGTTCTACTCCCTTTTCCTGCCTTTCACAAAGGCATTCAGCTGCTGTTGTTGTTTTAAAAAAATAATTAGCTGCTTTCTAATTAGAATAAAGAAATTTCAAGTTGGTATTTACAATTGCTTCTCAGTCATCTGTTTCAGAGGAAGTGAGCTGTTGCCAGTAATAAAGCATCATAATTTATTTCTACTGTGTTTGAAGTTATATTTTACTTTACTGCAATGAAGTTCTTTACTGTGAGGGTGGTGAGGCACTGGAATGGGCTGCGCAGGGAAGTTGTGAATACTCCATCTCTGATGGTGTTCAAGGCCAGGTTGGACAGAGCCTTGGGTGATATGGTTTAGTGTGAGGTGTCCCTGCCCATGGCAGTGGGGTTGGAACTGGATGATCTTAAGGTCCTTTCCAGCCCTAACTATTCTATGATTCTATGATAAATAATCATTACAATAAAAAAATGATACAGTAAAAGAATACACAAAAAAAAATTACTAAATCCCTAATGTTTTTTCTGTAGTTCAACAGAAATGAAATCAGTTTTTCAATACCCTTCTTGAAAGGCTGAATCCCAAGATATTAAAGATTTTGCATAGTGATACCATGCAAAAGACGGCCATGAACACCCCCCTTATATCTTATTTTCTAATTCCTTATGAAAGACTAACTCCCTTCTGCTACCTTAGGAAGGTATAGAATATCTGCATCAGAAGCACCAGGATGGTGGCTCTGGGGTGTCCACTGTGCAGTCGGGGCTAAGGGCCAGGTTGCTGGGCAGTGGTGGGACCGAGGCAGCATCCCAGGACGTTCTGATATTCTTTTGCACTGTCTCCGAGAGGACCAAGGGCCTAACTCACCACCCTGGATTCCATTCGGGGTACCAGATGCTGATAGCTGGTAATGGTGAAGTTAGCAACTGAGAGGTTTTAACATAGTTCAGTGCCCAAGCTCCTTTTTGGATCTAGCTGTCTCTTAGTATGTAGAATGCAGGGTCACAGTTACCACATTCACCCACAGAAGCTTTGATGTGTCTCATGCAGTCTGCTTAGCAAAGGACGGGAGGGGGAGGTTGGCTGGTTTTAAAGCCTTTTGAACTATTTCCATGTTTAACTCTCTTTTTTGTAAATGTTCCAGATATGAAGCATCAAAAAAAAAACCAACCCAAAAACCAGAAAACTAAAAAATCCCACCAAAACCCAGAGAACTGCATTATCTTAATCTCTTAAGAAAAAGAAAAAAAAATAATGATATATCATTTCAGGAAATGATAAATGTTGGAAATCAAAGAACAGACTCGGTTTTGAATAACGTTAATGTTCTTTTCCTCTGATACTGCCTTTAAATGTTGATATATCACGTCTCTGAGGAAGAGCTGGTATTTCAGCCTCTGGTAGTGATTATTAGATAAAGGTTGCAATTGTGTGTGTCCCCCTCCTTGAAAAGGGTCTGATTGTTAAACCATTCTCTGAAGAAGCTGTTTCAAGCTTTTCCGCTATGCTAGACTTCATCCTTGGTGATTAGCAGCCTCTTTGCTTTGAAGATTTAGTGCAAGCAAACTATACTTCTGTGACCTTTCATTTATGTTCTGAACTCCCTGAAAATTCTTGCTTGGCACAAAAGAAGGCAAACACATGCCAGCCTGACAAAAGGAAAAGAGCTTACAGAAACTGAAAGATATAAATCAGGAAGCATTTCATCGTCCTTGCCTATTTAGATAGTCACTTTTCCTTTCTCTAGCTCAGAGAATGTAAGTTATTTTTATAAACTGCCATTCAGAGATTGCCCTTGCAATTGAGGCTTTGGCTTGGCACAACAGAAATCTGTTCTCAGTTTGTGGTTCTGATTTAGTCTTGCTGTACAGCCTGTCAAGTGACCGGCAACAGGACTAATCAGCCCTAACAGGCATCAGAAGATAGATAGAATTTAAATCTGAGTGAGTCACTGACAGTCTGCTAATCTGAACTGGGCTCTCTTTATAGGTGCAGATTTGTTTTCTCCTAACACAGACAGTTAGAACAGGCCAGTTGGATTGACTTGTCGTGATGCTTTTTTATCTCCATAAGCCATGCAGGGACTCCAAGGTGACATGGTCCTACTTAGCACTGGGCTTTTGAAAAGCAGTCTTTTGGTGAAAGACTCCTACTTAAAATCCCTCTATTTTCTATCTGTAAAACTTAATTGTGATAGTCCTTTTCCGTTCTTTGTTTGCCTCTTCTTTTCAAACAGGAGATTTCTGGGAAAAAAAGTCAGTTTTATCAGTCAATTTGTGGTGCCTACCATGGATGGAGGGTGGAGGGGAGTCACAGATACAGGCAGGGCTCTTGCTTCTCAAAAAATACAAATAATAAACCATGGCCATGATCTTTAACAGAAATAGCATTCTGAAATATGATGCACCTCAAAGATACTTGCAGGATTGCTAAAGGGTCCCAGGAAAGATTGGAATGCTCCAGAAAACATCTGTGGCGGCTGAGAAGGACTCTACGTACTGAACCTTTGAAAACCTTTAAAGTTCATCAGTAGAACTTCAGTCCCTTTGATTTAATGAGGTCAGAAACTTGAGCTCACAGCAATTACATTATGGGAGAGTGGTTGCTGAAATTTGATTCTTAATTTCTCATATGCAATTGTTTAAAAAGCTGGGAATTGAATTATACGGATGGAATGAGTTTGCTTCTTGCTACAGGTAATCCACTTTTTGAAGATACACTGCCACCTCTGAAGGATAAGCAAAGTTATTCTGTAATTATCTTCCTTCTGGCAGAGCTTTGCTCATGGCAAAATGTTTACAAACAATCACTCTGTTTTACTGAGGTCTTGCTCATATGCCATGTCATATATTGAATCTCATATGCCATGTCAGATATTGAATCCCTCCCTGGTGGTTTTGTGCAGTTAGTTGATAATTCCTCCAATGAAACTGTGCAAGTCTTGTTTCCAATCTTCAGTGTTGGAATGATTTTAATTTTTCACAAGTTATTTCAAAATAGTTTTATTTTCTTTCCTCTTCAGTGGTTTCTAAGTAGTTCACAACTGCCCAGTGATATGCCTGCCCCTATCTAGCTTTTCCTTTACAGGGAACCAGCAGAATACTACAGTTAATGAGTTTTCTTTGACATTATTCATAAAACGATAAATCAAATAAATTAATTCCATCTGACTTTCTCTCATCTAACTGCAATAACTGGCATGAGGCTAACTCAGAGTATTTCTAAACAATGAAGAGAGGAAGTTACTGAGGTTCACACACATCTGCTGTTTGTCTCCATTATACAGCTGGGTCTAACTGGTCTGGACCAGTTAGCCCTGGTAGAACTAGTGCAAGAGAACAAGCTGGGTGATTGGTTAGTGTGGTTTGATAGATAATATGCACTCCTCTCAATTAGAAGATGTTGTCCTTTCTCTCCTAAAACTTCACTCTCACAAAACAATGCTGTGGAATGATAGCTCTGCTCATGTTGCAACTGCGGCAGAAACAGTCGTTTTGACAAAAGAAATAGCTCTGGGGAAAAGCATTTCATCTGGAAAGGTGAAAAGAAAGATTTTTGACACAACAGAGAGCAAACCCAAAGGGTTCAACAAGGAGAAAGAGAGGATGGGGGAAAAGTAAAACTGATGTTCAGGAGCTGCGTGGTGTAGAAACGAAGCCAACTGTGAGAATGAGCTAAAGGGAGAGCAGGACATGAAAATGACTGTGCAAATATCTGGAAGACTTCTCAGAGGGAAAACATAGAAAATAAAAAATACTAATGGATAAAGGAGATTAAACCACATGTTCTGAGGTAATTTGAGATCACAGTTTCAGGTAACATGATGAAAGCTTTTATTTATAACAACACACTCTGCCATCATTTAAAGAAGTCTGAGCTGATTCTGCTGACATCATTAGCTTTTCATGTAACACTTTTCAAAGCAGAAAAAGTCAGAAAAGTCAGATGACTCCCCTGGAATTCATGGGATATGCAGCCATGTAAATTGAGAGCAGAATTCAGCAAAGCTGAGTCAGTGCCACTAGTAATCATTTTCTGTGTGGTTATTCTGGATAAGTACAAAGACATGAGGTTTGTTCAGAGTAAGTATTCAAACCTTTCTTTGTGGTGTTATTCTCATCATCTCAAGAGGTATATTTTCAGGAAAAAAATATAAAAATATGAAAAAATAATCCCAAATGACAATTTTTATTGATTATGTTACTAAAGCGATAGAATATACACTTGCTAATATTTATAAATCACTTATCACTCAGCTAGGTATATGCAGTCATATTTTGAGATGTAAGCTACTTTTTTCTTCACATTTGTAAAAGATACTACTCACAAAAGAGTTTCATGTGTGCTTTTCCCATGTTTTTCTTCTGGGATCACTAGTGCCCTGAGGGTTACTACGCTCAATTTGTCTTTCTTGCTGGAGGTTACTGCAGGTCCTAGAGACTATCTCTCTGAAGTGGGAACAAAGGCAATACTTGAGCATATCCTTTTTAATTGAAACAAAACAGTGGGAAAGAAAATTCCACACTCTGGGACTGGGGTGAGAGGTTGGAGTGTAGGAAGAGTGTAAACTTCTCTTTATACTTTTGATATACCGAACAGAGATAAATAAAGAGCAGCTATTGTCCAACAGATGTACTCTGAGCTAAGCCTTTATCAGTCCAATCATCGCTGCATTAATGAAGTGGGATAAAGAGTTTGCCCTGCAAAAAGTGACACAAGTCTTACCCTTTTCCCAGCTCCCTAATAATTTCCTTCCTTGATTTTCTTTTATTGCACTGTCTCTAAGATGCCAAAAGGTCTGAGGATTTGGCAGACTGTTACTATCATTTGGCAACCCGCTTTGGTGCGCAGTAGATATGTTGTGGGTTTACATTGTGTATGTCCTTTCCGCAAGCTTGAATCAGAGGGCTCTTTTTTTTTATCCCATACAATGCTGACACATTGCCACAGAACTGCAGCTGGAGCTGTAAAGAACACCGTAGGCTTGAAGGCCAGGCCTCAGAGCAGCTTTATTGGACAACAAGGCTAAATTTGTAAAGGAAAAGAAGGAAAAAGGCAACAAGCACAGCAGGACACCTTCCATTTATAAGTGGAGTTTCCACGTGAGGCTGCAGATTCCACTTACTAGCGGGTAGTTGTAGCTTGCCAACTGCAAGCACCTTTAATACCTCCAATGTGACTATTTAAAGTTTTATTCAAAATTTATTCAGATTCTGTTATTGAAGGGATGATGAAATCAGCTGTTCTCCAGACCCTGCCTGGAGGGATGATTTGACTATTTGCAGCAAAGTGACAGATCTCATCCATTAACTTTAAAATCTTCAAGTGAGGGATCTTCCATCTTACAATATATACATGTTTAAAATAAAGTAATAAAGAATTAGGAAGATGGTAAACAAGGCTTCTATTTTTTGATAGAAGTACTTACAAAGTTCAGGGCAGCAAGAGAAAATCCTTTTCTGAAAGACAAGGAGTGTATTTATACTTTAAATTCAGTTAGTAGACCAATCCAGCTGTGGGCATGGATGTATTCTCATTTATTCTATTACCATCTAGAGAACAAGATATTTTGTGTTAGAATATATGACTGGAATCTTCTATTTTCCTTTGAATAGCTATTAGGAATTTAATCTTTCTCAAGATCAAGAATAAATTATTTGCACTCTTGTTATACTGGAAGAGGTTTTTTGGAAAAGTGATTTTAACTAAATGAGAGTTGCTTGTCCTTACTGCACACTTCTCAACTCTCATTGCACCTGAGTAAGTTCATTTTCCTATAGGCACGTAATCTATTGATGAGTAGGTTGTAACCCTGTCAGGCAATTGCATTCTCCTTTTCTCCTCAGTTTCACTCTGGAGGAAAAAGCTACATAAAGAGATATTATAAACTTGAATAGAGGCTGAAGGTATACAAAGTTAGATTTTAAGTAAAGCCTAAATGAAAATACAATACTATAATAAAAATTCTAACACAATGTTAAAAATTGCTTCTGAGCTCTCCCAGTGATTGAATCAGCTTGACTCAGCAACACCTTCAGTGTCATGTGCGTCTGACTCTGGCAAATATTCCTGTAATGGAAATTAGTATGTCAGATCTATTTTTGAAATGTTTGTGTCATAGAACTCAATTGTACTGCCACAGATTATCCTGAAGAAGAGACCTAGGTAGGTAGGAAAGCCCTATGGACCTTACCCTCCTTAATTTGTTCATCCACAGACGTAGCAGCAATTTTAACAACAGAGTTTGAACTCAGTTAATTGCATCTTCAGAAGGTGAAGGTTGGAGGCCCATTGAAAGTGAAAGCTGTCAGTGTAGGAATTGCATCTCATAAATAAAAATACAGTATAGGTATTTTTCAAGACACAAACCAGATTTTTTTTAAAAGATAAATGAAACCAACAATGTTTCCCAAATTAATTGAATGAAACTTGAAAATATTTAGCTTTCAGGAGAAAAAGAAAGAGGTTCTGTTAGAAAAGCAAAGTAAAAAATAAGAAGATCAGATTTCTTTCTAAATCAGCCAACCCCAAATATTGTTACTTAGTAGTCTGTATTCTTTGCTTGCCAGAAGCTGCTTCTTGAGCATATTTTGCACTGCATTGTGTCTGTATAAACAATTTTATCATAAGAACAGAAGCCATGAGTCTACTAGTTGAATAAGTCATTTTACTGGATTTATTACATGAAATGTAGCCCTTTAGAGTAAAAAAAGCCAAGTTTTACATTGCGGCTTTATGATAACTGTTAAGAAACATAACACAGGTCACTGTAGAAATACTAATGGAAAGAATAATTCAGTGACTTTTGAATTTTCACTAGGCCATATTTGTTATTTAAATTCAGTGGCAGGATGAGACACAAAATAAAAACACTTTGTTTTCAGAAGAAAATTGGTTCTATTGATGCACAACAGTAGAGAGATCCGAGGAGTGAGGGGTTCTAGATAGCACAGTGAATTCGCTGAGATTTCGATAAATGAATGAAATATCAGAGCTGAAAGACTCATGCAAAGCTTGTGCTGTAAAAATCTTCAATAAAATTGAAGAATATCCCTTGGAAAAAATTTAGTTCACCTTGATTAAAAGTTAAAAATAGAGAACTACATTGCGAGAGTCAGGAAAAAGACAACAGAATGGTAGAATTGGTTACTCTGTGAAGTGTGCTGTGACAGATAAATAGGCAATGTCAGTGCCTATCTGAATATCTGTCAAATCCCTTCAAAGACCCCAGAATAAAGAGCCAGCCTAAACAATTTCCGTAAATTGACATTCCCTTGTATGATGATCTGACGTGCCATCAGACTCTACAGAAGCTCAGCCAAAAAACTAAAAAGTAGATTGTGATGTTTATATTGCGTGGTATCTCTTTGACTTCACTATGAATTCGTTCTCATTTTTTACTTTCAGAGCAAGCTCAGACGGTAATGTAAAACATATTGAGGACAAAACCCGGCAGCTTGAAGCCGTGAATTAAAATCAAGTTTAGTAATCATATATCATTTCCTTGATCCATTTGAACTCTATTATTGTTAGTATTGGTCCTTTGAACGGTTGACAGCTTGCTTGCTAATGCAGAAAATGGAAATTGAATATTAGTGAGAGATGTGACATTAATAACGTACTTCCTAATTATTTTCCTATGTGACGTTGTTTCAGTAAAGTGCATCCCTTGGAATACTACAGGCATTGAACTAACATCGTTTTGCTGGCAGCAACCACTGCGTTTTCCAAGGATGCTCACTGGTATTTACAACATTGCTTATTCTGCTGTCTTGTTCAGGAAGCTGCTGGTTTTAATATGCTATCTGCTGAGCTGCAGCAATATGGAGGCACAAGATTCACTAGTCACTCATTTATAGAAACATTTAGAAAGAGAATGAATTGCAAGCAGACATTTTCTGAACCTGAATGGTAGAGGGAAGAGTCTCAAGTCTTGTGTGCTGGAGTACAGGAGTTTGGGAACAACTTCTGGGAGACAGAAACGGCAGCTGAAAATGAAATGAAGGAGATAGAGGAGAGACAGAAGGATTGAAGAAGGAATTTTCAGAGCAAAGCCAGAAGGAAGATGCTCAGAATAGCAGGAAATATCTGGGAGACTCAGCACTCTTCTTCAGTCAGTCCTACAATGAGATGATCTCAATAAAGCCCCTCCTGAAGGCCACCAGGAGGTAGCCAAGAAGATTTCCAGTCAAGCCAAACTGTTGACCTGGAAGGTGGCTGTAAATCACAGATGTGTTCCACAGTGATGCTTTCACTATGTGTCCTTCTGATCCATTTTCTGTCAAAATCCAGTCTGGTTACTTCGAAATCACCGGGACGTTTCTGCCTTTGGGTTGTGAATGCAGTGGGTCCTCAAAACAATTGCTTCGGGTTTCCTTTCCTTGGACACTGTTGGGCACAGAACTATGCAAAAGGAGATGGTTTTGTTATGGAGTCTTGTCAGAGCTGCTTCCTTGCAAACATCTCTCCCTTCCACCACACAGATAGCTCCAATTGCCCTTCTAGGTGGGGAGAGCTCAGGGAATATGGTGAACAAATGCACACAGAGCACAACACATACAAAGCCACTTCATTCCTCAGTGTAACATCCCTGACAAAACAGGATCATCTGCATACCAGTAGATAGGTCAAATCCTGGCCTTGCTGAAATGAAAATCCCTGGTGAATTCATGGAGCCAGAATTTTCCACCCTAGTATTCTCTTATAGGAGCCTTATATAAGGAAATTTAATTTACTGCTGCAGAGGTCAGGGTAGGTCTTAGTGTGATACAAGGTAAAATTTATAAATAAAATGGATAGGAAATCTTCCTTTTTCTTATGTTTTTTACCTGATCTGACAATATAATAAATCAGCTCAATTTGATTTAAGAAAATAATCTGTTCTAAGTAACAGTTCATATAATTTCTTTGATCATAAATGTGCTAATTTACTGCCAAAAGACACTAAAAATATGCCACAAACACTGTCAAGTGGAATGACCCAGACCTCCAGAAGTCTGGAAATTGTTGCTAGCATACAAAGCTGTATTCATTACAGTATTTTTTATACTTGCCTGGAGTACCAGCATACATAATCCTCATCCATGGAACAACAAAGAATTTAGTTAACAACTTTTGTTAAATTGAAAAAATGTGCATATAAAAAATTGTTCACTCAGTCAAAGCAATGCAAACAACCTCTTCCAGAAACTGCTGCTTCAGTCATGCTTGGAGTTTAAAGCTTGGAAACTGTTCTAGGCACCTTTCTCCACAATGCTATTCATTGCTAACAGTTTGCTTCTAGTTTACTTCAGTGGATCTGCTCAGGGTGAAGGACTGATTGGCACTGATACTCATTACCTGTAGCATACATGAAGCCAGGGCGTACTGAATGGGGACAGCTTCAAGCAGAGTCTGACCAGTATTTGAAAACAGACTATGGGGAAAAGTATGTAAACTTCTGCTGCTGCATGCAGCACATTTTGCCGTTTCATTGTAACCAGTATATATATTGTATATATATTTTTTTCACTTTTCTTTGAAAAACTTTGCAAAAATACAGATAAATAGTATGAAAAAATCCTTTCTTGACTATCCTCCATTAAAATAACAAGCCATTGAAAAGGAATAATTAAAATAAAGCTGAGAGTGTAAAAAAGGTAAAAGGGAAGTTTTGTCAGGGTAGATCACACCTAGTTGCATCTTGCTTCATGTGAAAGATCTGTAGCCTGTTCAGAGAGAGCTGCAGTCTTTCAAGTTGCAGCCTTCTGTTATCCTGTCCCTCACACATGCTTTGGTTCATAACCAAATTAGTAGGACACTGTTGGCAAACATTAATACCATGTAATTAATCTCTTGCTATTAGTAGCACTTCCTATCTTGCTATCTCATTGATTCTAGCCTATAAAGATACTAAAGTATATTTCTTGGCAATATGGAAGTGCATATCAAATCACACTTTTTCAAAGGACAAACACCTCAAGAAGAGCTGCATGTCTGATGAGCTCTTCTGATATGCAAGAGACAACCAATTGCTTCTGCCAAGCCATTGCCTCCCATGCTTTTACATCCATTCTAGAAGGGTTGCTGCTGCCACAGAAATGCAATGGAAACACTGACAGATGACAAGAAAGTCTAGTGATGCCCTCTCAGCTTGCCTATTCTGTGCTTCCGAACACAATAAACTCTTGCAGGAGAAGCACAGACAGTGTCTGGGGCCTTCTCTGAATATGCTGTTAGAGCTTGATAATTTCACACAAGAACAGCAGAGAATTTAAATCTGTCAGAAGGTGAAAGATTGAGCTTGGAGACACTGAATGACACAAAGTTGTGAAGTTCAGCAATCGCCAAGAAAATAAACAGCTCTCACAGAGCATTAAGTGCTGTTTCCAGAGATTAGCACTTTTAGACCACACCAACATAACAACAATCTGAGGTCCTTTAGGTCAGCAGTAAACAGAGAGCAGACTCTAGAATAAATCAGAATAGTGCCATCAGAACAGAAACTGATGTCAACAGAAGCACAACCGCACGCATGTCTTCGAAACTGCAGAGCTCTGTGAGGTCTGCGGATAAGAAAGACCGCTTCTTGGAACTGGCAGCATTAAAGAGAGCAGGTAGAGTCTGTAACCTGTCAGAAACTCTGCTATGTTCCCTGATTCTCTCTGCAAACTGCAATACAGTGTAACTGATCAAAGTCTCTACTGCACTGCAGCTTCACTCACCCAGAAATACGAGGGTCACTTCCACACCAGTACAAGTCCCAGCTACTGCAGAGCCAAAAGCTGCTCTAATGCCTGACAGCTTCCAAAAGCTTTTCAGGAGAAAGGCTGCCTGCAGCAGAACATACCTCCTTCTCTGTGGAACGGTGTGGGTCCAGCTCTTTCAAATGCTTGATTTGAAATTCACTAACCCAAATACAATTTGGAGAGAGCATCAGTTTCTCTGAGCATCCAGACTGCTCAAAAAGATGCATCACTACTATAGTAAAACACTGCATCAGTGAATGAGTGATCAGAAGGAAAAGAGAAAGGAACAATGCTGCCTTCTGCACACACATGCCTCTCCCATCAGAAAGACAAACACAGTTTTTGTTTACTTCTGCAGAGCTTAATTTTCTGTACTTTTTTTCATTTCATCTTCAAATATTAATTATCTTTTAATCACTTTCAAATGAGGTAAAAAAAATGCATTCAATCTTCTGCTTTAACTTAATTACCATGTATGTATTGCTTTGACAGCCCTGAAGAACGATGTCTGCTCATCCCTAGAACAGGTACAGCGCAGTCAGAAATGCTGCATTTTTCCACATTGCCGTACTGATAAACCTCAGCTGTTGCTCAAACACAGAATGCCTAGGAGTGAAAGGGCAGTTTAATCTCCATGTCCATTCAATTTTTGGCCTCTGTAAAGAGACTGCCAAAAAAGTTGCCAATTAGTGCTAATTGTAGAGAAGGTTTTTGTGATGTGCAGCCTTGCCCACTGAAAATTGGATTACAACCATAAACCTCATTTCCTATGCTGCTGATATGTTTTATTCAGGTCACCAGCACTTCTGCAGCTAGCCTTTTCTAAAGTATTGCCTGATCATACACAAGGAGAGCAGAGGCTGGAGACTCATCGTTACATTTCACTCTCTTTTCTCTCTATGTGTCAGCTTTATTTGGGGGTTACGTTAGCTGAATTTTCTCAACCGCAACATGCAAAACCAAAATGAGACTTCAAGAGTTCTTCAGTTCTCATGTGGTTATGTAATAACACATTAATATAAAGGATTTCCATTTTTAGACATCAAACCCCTGACAGATGTTTTTGGATCTAGTTGCATTTAGTTAGTCTTCATTATTATGGCACACTTTGATCTGGAGAATTCCTTGTCTGTGATCAAATGTAAAATGAATTCAGATTCGCTCCCTTTCATCTCATGTGAGCAAGACGTGTGAACCATTTACTTAGCCCTGCGACTCTGTATGATGAGCATTGTCTTTTTCACTGGTTCCTGGTGGGATTTTTTTCTTCCTCTGGTAGATGAACCAGCTCCTTTATATGATCTTACAAAAGACACCGGCAGAATGTCACTTCACGTTTGTCAAGAGCGAGGCCCACAATCTCTTTAACAAGTGATGTTTTACAATGTCTTGCAGGAGATTTTTGCAAACTGATGTTAATTAGCCCAGAAAGAAAAGATAGCAATTAAGGCATCAAAACTGTCTTTGGAAAATCTGAAAGGTTTTACTCAGCCCCGGAGAGGTAGATATTATGAAGGCTAGCACTACAAAAGACTCCTTAACTCATCTCCTTATAACTAAGCATTGTTGTAGTCAGTCAAGAAAGATTACCCTTGTTAGGAGTTTTTGCTGCCACTATTAAGGCTCAACAGACTGTGCTGAAATAGATTTTCAGTAATACGAGTTTCTTTGTTTTCATGGGTTTACGTCACATCATGATCACAAATAACTGTGTGCCTTTCCTATACCTATAGTTGTTGTTTCTACAAGTAATACGGAAAAGGCAAAAAGGTGAAACAAAAATCCTCTTCCCCTCCCTCGCACTTTTACTATCAGTAGTTTAAAATAAAGTGTTATGGTATGTACTAAACAGCATATGTCAACCATTTACATTCTGAACTCTCAATATGTCCATAATCTTTTCCTTAACTGATGAGAACAACTAACATTCATACAAGCTTTGAAGAACAGATTCTTACATACTTACTTTGTACATATGATTTTCTTTATCCATTTATTTGCAGGCTATTTTGTTACTGAATCTTATGCTTTATGCTAACATATTTAGAAGTGAAATGCTATCATGGACTACAAGCCCACAGGCATAAGTGTGCATATAAGTTCCAAAATTTAAATGGACCTTAAACAACATAAGGGATGTCTGCACTGCACTCGCAGAAGAGACATCTTTAGATGGAACAGGATAGTTTCAAGTTTGTGGTCCCAGGTGCTATTGCAGTTTAGCTTCAGCTGAGATCCGTCTCAATAGCCAAAACTGTGCCTGGCACTGTGCAACACTTCTGCCATTGTGGAATTCCCTAGGAGGGGTGGTTATGTCCTTTCCAGATTTGTCTTGCTTACAAGGTTTTCAGCCTCTTCCAGAATGGGGTGGCAATCTGTGCTGCTCCTCAGTTCCTCAATGCTGCCCTGAAATGGGTATGCTCTGCCAAACCTTTGGAGCAACGATGGCATGGGGGAAGGCCCCCATGCCTGCCTCTCCCTGGGCACCCTCATGCCCCTGGTTCATGTTCATGGGGTGGACAACTCTCCATTTGAGCAGGAACTCTTAACCTCACATTAAGATGACCCTCAGGTCTTGGATTTGTATTTTGCACTTACAGGATACAGATATGGCAATATCAGTACCAAAATGGAGTCTATTTTCAACTCTAAGATAATTTTCTTATCCAAATAATTAGCCCATAACTTTGAAGGGACCTCCTTGCTAACAGCAGCAGTTATTTGCTTAAACATCTGTGCGATGTTTTAACTCCCAAACTACTTTCATGATACTGTTGGTTGTTTTTATTGCCAGTTCAGTGCATTTGAACCACTTCTTCAGAGAAAGCTACTTTAATGCCCTATTATACTGTAGGTTAAGAAAGAGAAGCAAAGTTTATGAGATTCTGTGGGAAGGTCAGTGAAATCAGTAGTGTTGAATTGACCCAGTAAAAAGAGCCTGTGTAATGCCAACTTCATCTTTTCAGCCTTGCTTATGTCTGTGTGGGGGCTGCTTCTGCAAGGAGGGAGAAAATTCTGCTCAGTCTTTTAGAGTGAAAAGACTGAAAAAGCCAGTGTTGCAGCGGGCTGGACCTCACAAGCAGAGGCCGGGGTGCACGATGCAGGTGAAGAGGCAGCTTCTGCAAATAGGTTACCAAACAACAAATGGTGAGTGCAGTTTCAAGCAGAAACATAAAAGTATTTTAAGCTATCTATTGCTGTTGTTTGGTTGCTTGGAAAGATGGACGCTTTTAAAGCATGAACAAATTGAACTCTCATTGTGAGAAGAGACAATAAGTATGGAGAATTGAGTGAAGTTTTGAAAATTTCCAGGATTTCAAAATAGCTAGTTAAAAATACAATGTGAGAGAGCTGATAAAAGCACCTTTTTTTACCTGCCATGGTGCAAGAAAGCACCTTCAGTACACCAGCGCTGCTCAGCTAACATGGAAATTTGCCATTGTAGCTGGGTCCCTTGCAAATTCATAGGCTTCCAGTATATGCCCAAAGCAAAACTGTATTTTTCATAGTTTATAACACTTTCCTCTATTTTGGAAGGAATTCAACTAAATGGATTTTTCTCCCCTAGCTAAGCTCTTGGAAGGGACACTGAACAGCACACCTTACACTGTAGGGTAGTATGAGACACTACTGATGGCAATACTTAAAGGTAAAGGAATAAAACGATCCATGTGGTGTGACCTGGAGCTCTTATTGGCACATGATTGAAATACCTTCCATAATCCCTTTTTTGCTTCAGTCATGTGAGCTGGTAAAATTCCCAAATTCATGCTAATAAAATCCTAATATCACACAATCTTTAATCTTATTTCAAATTCGTCATTGCCTTTTTAGCCATTTTCTGTTGGAATGCCATGCATGAAAGACCTTCTATTATTTCCATTTGCTTTCTCATCAGCTTTAGCCAATTACATTCCTCAAAGTTTTCTGTCTCTAGAGTGGCGTTTGAAAGCAATTATTATTAATATTGGCTCTATACTGCCTCTGGATGGCAGTAAAGAGGCTGACATTGGTGGGACTTTTTCACACGGGATGCCACATTGTTTTGTATGCTACGTCAGGCACTCTGAATTCCCAAATGTTACAGTTCTGGGATAAAAGGAAGGCAGGAAATCTCAGTCTCAAACTGAAGCATTCCAGTCATCATGAAACATTTGTGACCTCAGTTGTCTCTCAGTAAATCACAACCCTTCTGGCTTGAACACAGTTCTGCAGGTTATGGCCAAATAATTTAATGCCATTTGAAATCATTTAAATGTCATGCATGCTTTCTACAGCAGTACGATGACAGAAGAAACTGAAACAATCTGAAAATTAGTCCTTGAAAAGGTGTGTACACCTGCTGCACCTTGTTGCTTAGGTAACTGGTGGGATATTTCAGCAGTGGAATTAATGGTCCAAAAGATACAGTATTTTAAATGAGAAATGAATTCTGCATTTTGAATGGCATTACATCCTGGAGGAATGAATACACAAAGAGTACTTTGCAGCTGTGGAAAAGATTGCAAATAGTTTTGTTCTGCCAACAACTGCCAGCCAGAAAGGGCATGCAACACTACGTTTTGCTGTTCTGTACAGCCACGGTTGTATTTTTTGTACATAACAGTAAAGCGCTATGCTTTTGTAGATAAATTTCATTCAAAATTGTAGGCCCACAGAGGGCCCATAGTTTCATCTCATAAAGGGTGATAATGACTGTGGGTCAGTCAGACAAGGGGCCTTTTTGTGCTCATGAGCACATTGGAAATAGTTTGCTATTTTCCTTCAGTTGCAGGATGTTGGGATTTCCCCTTCCTTGCATTTAGGGGGAAGAAAGAAGCTCAGTGATTGTTGAATGTTAGCAGAGCAACCAAGGAGACCCACAGAGACTGACAGGGCTGTTTTTGGATGGCTTCTTCAGAGATGCCCTCAAGAGCCAGTGTCAAAAGGCTTCCCCAGGGAGGTTCTCGGAGATCGTCCTAAATCTGCTGCATGCTTGAAGAGACCACTGTACCAGACAAGTCTCTTATATCTCTCTGTTATAAATTGCTAACAGCAAGCCTCTGTTCTCAAAGAGGTGATGCATCAGTTACTGCCAGTGAGTAATCATCCAGTGACATCACCCATCCACGCATCCACTGCACTGCACAGTGTAGTGATCCCAAGGGCAGTTTAGGATCTTGCTCAGTGTCCATATTGAAGTCATTTCTACCCAGGACCATTTCATTTCCTGGAGAGTTTGAACTCATCCAAAGAGCACATCTCAAGAAATTCTCACATTTGGTAAAAGTAGTATCCAGAATTAGTAGTATCCAGAGATTCTAATAAGAATTGCTGCCAGGTAACACTTCATTTCTTCTGTCTGTTGACTTCAGGAGAGTTTGCCTTTTGGAAGAAACTCAAATCTGCACAAGGAGGAGGACTTTTTGCAAGGACATGTAGGAATAGGACAAGGGGGAATGGCTTAACACTGATAGAGGGGAGATTTAGATTATTTGTTAGGAAGAAATTCTTCACTAGGAGGGTGGTGGGACACTGGAATATGTTGCCCCGAGAAGTTGTAGATGCCCCATCGCTGGAAGTGTTCAAGGCTAGGTTGGATGGAGCTTTGAGCAGCCTGGTCTAGTGGAAGGTGTCTTTGTCCATGGAAGGGGGTTGGAACAAGCTGATCTTCAAGATCCCTTCCAACACAAACAATTCTGTGATTCTATGAAATATCTATAAAGAAATTATATGACACTCATTTTTGCAACTCTGTTTATGTTACTGTGTAATCTTTACCAGCCATTCTTCAGAATCTTAGTAAGGAAGTCCTGTGGAAGCAGGATATTGTCCCCATCTTCTTTAGGTCTGGATTGGTTTCATCTAAAGTAATTTCCTCAGTGGATTCTAGCACTATTGTAACTGCCTGTTAGTGTGCCTTGTCCATTGTAAGATTTGGAGCCCTTCATTTTGTATTGCAGTGGGATTAGATATTCATCTTTTGACTCTGGTACTTATACATGTTTTCCTAGTTGGGATACTTTTATGGGATATAGTAAGCATGTTCTCTACAGTCACCTGTGAAGATGTGTTCATTAGCTGTCAGTGCCTGCATGTCAGAAAAATCTAGGAAATGAGTTTGAATTTCTGCTCAGTGATGTGCAAATGTATCAATGCAGCTTCTGACACCATTTCTGGAACTGCTTTTTTACATGAAAGCTCAGAGTGAATCAAACACATGCAAATCTTATCAGTTACTCAACTGTCTGAGTTTATTTGCTGTTACTATTTCCTGTTTCAAACCTTGCCAGGACAGGATGTCTTTTAAGTGCTGTTGAAGTGTGATCATTAACTTCCATTCAAGGTAATACACTTTGGGTACTCTATTCTATTTTTCTGCTGTCAATCTTTTGTATTGATGCCTCATGACGTGAAAGAGAAAAATGAACATAGCCCTGTGTGTTCTTGTTAATCACTTAAAATAATGGAACACTGAAGGTGTGACAAGATATCTCATGTTTATATGGGCAAGTTTGTTTTTCCCATTGCTGTAATAAAAAGGTGAAAGTTCTAACAGAATTCCACTTGTTTTTCTATTGTCCCAATGTTTTAGTCTGATGAATTTTAGTCCTCAGTATTTCAGAGGTTTCCATTTCCTTATGGAACCAGTTACTCTGATTACAGAATTCAGACAATGAACTTCCAGGACTGGCAACTCAAATTTGTTCTGAAAGTTGCTAAATAAAGCACAACATCTCAGGATCTGATAACTCACAAATACTTCTTTCAAATATGCCTATTTCTAGGCAAACAGAAGTGCACTGTTATTCAGGAAAGAAAGCAGAAGTAACAGACCATGCTTCCACTGTGTGTCTAGCAAGCATGACAACTAGATTAGTCTTGGGTATTTTTCAACAGAAATATCTCAGGATTAGAAGAGCTTCTTTGCTGCAGTTTTAATCCTTGACAGTTGGAAGGGAAGTGGGACATAACTAACTGTGTATGTGTCATACTGGAGCACAGAATTGCAGCCATTAAGATCACAGATTTGGATCTCTGAAGCGCATTCTTCTTCATAGCACATGCCACACATAACCTCCGGCACACTCAATGAGGGTGTGAAAGTGATCTCGCCCAGGTTGGCAGTACAAACTAATATAGCTCTCTAAAGAATTTAAAGCCACATACTTCACTCTCTCTTAGCTTTAACACTATTTCTGAGATCCACACATACTGTGGTAAGTGATAGAATAACAAGGTGTTGATGATTTAGCTAAAGACATTTGTGGGAAAGGTATGCTCAATTTATGTTCAGACAGTCTCCAACTGTGTTAACAGCATTTTCTTGTGAGCCACATAGCATATGAATGGTAAGACTTTAAATGAGAGCTTAAAGAAAGTTTAAAGTTCTGGACAAAGATCAAATACAAAAGCACAATGTATTTAAAGTGTAAGGCTTTAGACTGACAGTTTAAAATGTGAAGTCCTCATATCTGGACACGTTTCATGGCTCTGCTACGGATTTCTTGAGTGAAGCTAAGCAAGCCATTTAAATCATGATGTGTTACAGTGTTTTGATCTCTGAAATGAGGATAATGACAACTATTCATCAGGAAAGTTGTGATGATTAATATTTCACTGAAGCATTTTGAAATCCCTGGATTGAACTTGATATCTAAATATGCAGTATTATTACCGTTGTAACTGGGTAATTTATTTACTTTCAGGGGATGCTACGGGTAAAGTTTAGATACCACTTTATGTCTTAAGTCTTTGTTTACAGTGTTTTTTACTTGATTTTCTTGGTCTACAAACTTACATATCTCCCTCAATGCAGAATTTTGAAGGAAAGCCATTCAGCTGTTATCAGAATGTTTAAAAAACCTATTTCTTTCAGCTGTTAGAGAAATTGAGCAGGAGTATTTGGCACTTGGCTTCTAGTGTGCATGTGCGGTAATACCCACCATGAACTGCTGCTTTGTTAAAAATAGTTTAAGATCCAAATTCAGTTATCTATTTCATAAAGGAGAAGTATATTCTCCTTACCAAAAGGGACGGAAAATATAACACACACATACATACATTTGGATAACTAAAAATACATGGGCACCTGCTATGGGGATATATAAAAAACTTAAGGGTAACGGTGAAATAAACAAGGTACAAATAAGACGTTAAATCTTTATACAGTGGATTCCAAACTACAGCTGTTGAGAGAGCCAGCAGTCCAAAGACTTGATCCTTTGGCTGCTTTGCTCCAGCCCATCCACAGGGTGTTCTTATCTTAGGATTTTATTCAGAGGGCGAGTATCTCTCAGTCTATGAATGACTTGGAACTATACTATATTTGATCCAACTTTCTAGAAGTGTAAAGGAACCATGTTTAGAGCAGAGCTGTGATATGGCATCTTTAAATGATGCCTTTGTAGGCACCAACAACGCTGTCCAACGCACAACAGTTCTGAGTCTCTTCCAGGTTGTATTCAGGAGCAAGCACTCCCCCACAGCCTTAGCCTTGTGAAGCTCCAAGAGGAGTGTCTAATTACTTTGGCACTCATGCCCTTGTCTTTTCTGCAGAGTAGCTTAGCTGCACCAGAAAGTCTGGTTTCCACAAACTATTGTCTAGAACTGAGGATAATATTGTTTGTGGTTCCAGTCCTAAAACATGGAGAATTGTATCTGTATGCCACTGACACAGGTGACCATTGGTTTTCCTCAATTCAATCAGTAAGATTTTAATGGTTTATCCAGCTGGAACCTAAGCAAATGAGTTGAAAAATATTCTTCACCCCTGTTGCCGACCTTACATATTCAATTTATTTTTGGTAATCAAAGACATCTTGTCCAACTTTTGTCTGCATGAAATCAGTGTGAGTATAGTTCATGATTTTTCTGTTAAGATGTTACTCCAGAGAAATCCAGTGTGTTTATTGCCCAAGTATTGCTGAATATGGCTGCTGTAAACCAGACAAGATCTACCTAGTGGCAGGTGAAATTTGGGCTGCAGTTGTAAACCTGAATTTGGCCAGAAGTCTAATTCCCAGTTGCATAGACAAGGATAAATGTGTTTCTGTAACTTGCCTGTTTTAAGGGCTGTAAGGGTGTTTTTACCATGGGAGAAAAAGAAAAAAGAAAAGGAGTTCTTGGCTTGTGTTCATAAGTTGATCCCACATCATGTTGTAATAACCTAAGTTTGCTCACTAGCATAGTCTTTTGTTCATACGTCCTACATTTACTCTATTGCTTTGGAATGGCCTTAGCAGAGGAAGGTCAATCTCAGCAGTCAGACTGAGTACTGACATTTGATGTATGTAGCTTTTCAGTGTCTATATCTTGACAGATCATCTCAGTCTCCTGGTCCGTGGAGATAAAAAAGAGACAAGTCTGGCTTTTAGGTCCTCTCATAAGAAGTGGGAAAGACTCAGCTGGCACATGTTTAAGAATATACAGAAAGCCTTGTCCTTTTTTTTGGCTGTTATTTTCCCAAAGCGTCTGTTAGTATAAAGTTCCAAATATTAAATACTTCTTTAGTTACTTTCCAGTAATATTAAGTAACTATGGTACCTAGTACTTCTATGATTGCTTAGAATTCAGCTTGTTCAAAGCAGGATCCTGTTGTCTTTGTTCATAATTTAACTAGACTTTGGGTTGATTATATTTGAAAATATTGTTGCATTATACTGTAGACATCTCTGATAATAGATTATAAAAATAGTAAGTTGTTTTGCACCTGCTGATAAAATGCTGCTTAGAAAAAGAAAACGTTTCTTGGAACAAAGACACAGTACATACCATAGTGGACTGGCCTTGGCATTCTCCCAGATTTTGGCAAATTATAAACCTCTGAAAATTCAGACTGAACTGGAACCTTCTGCGATTTACAAGCTAGGTCCTCTATTGGTTTTCTCCAAAATGAACTTGCTTTATTCCCTTTCAGCTTCTGTGCTGGTCAGATTGCATATACACCATCCTCACCTTTCCTAAAAGGATACCCAATGACTTCTTCTGGCACATGGTTCATTACAGTGCAAAATAATAACTTTGAAAATCTATTTTCTTTTTTTTATCTTCAGAAACAAACCAAGCTCTGCTAGGAGTTGAAATGGGAATAACGGGAATGCCTCTAAGGAGTTCTCTCCTCCTTAGTCCTGTTTTCCACTTGGTTGTGCAAACCCCAGGCAGGCTGGTATGGGGTGACACCATTTGGGTCTGCTTGCAGCAAGCAACGGTTGGCTCAGTATTTATCCAGTAAACTGGATTAACTAGTAAACTAGTTAAATAGTTATATCATCCATCACTTTCATTCAGCTTTGCTTCACAGTGCTAAGAGGCTTTGGGCTGTCTTTGACTGACCCAGGAGAACAAGGGAAAAAAGTAAGGAGATGGGATCACAATAAAGCACATTCCACTAATTAAAAGCCTAGCCACAGTTAAAAAAGCAGAATACTTGTAATGAATGCTTTTGTACATTTATCTCAGTATATTTTAACACTACTAGGTGTTCATTAAAACTAGCTTTAGTATACTTGGTGGTCGTAAGTTAAAAAAATGAGGTTGTATAATTTGTATAATTTAATCTTTCCTACAGCACTGCAAGTAATTTTCTCTTACATTTGTCTGACATTTATTGTCAATCAAAATGACGACAAACAGCTCTTTTTCAATAAGAAATATACTTCAATAATCAACTTCTAGCAGCTTTGGAAACATGTTTTAAGGAAGTGTAAAGATGTTCTGGCATTTCTTCAGGATACTTTATTTCTTCTTGACAGCATTTTATTTTACGGAAGTGCAAAAAGAAGTGTCAGGTTATTGTGTATGTAATCATGGCTAATTTTTAACTTCAAAAACTCCTCTGTGATCTTAAAAGCTTTTCATTTGTTCATGGGCACAGGTTTGTACAAGCCCTGTGCAACATCTGTGTGCTGTTTTAACGATTAGCTGTAGTAGTAGCTCTCCCACCCAAATGTTTAATTACTTTGTAAAGTGGCTTAAGTTCTTATATGACTTTGACATGTATGAGCACCACCGTCACAAACATTCACAGTCTGAACCTGGCACTGCAAGGTGCTGGGCTTTCATGGAAAAATCCTGCATCCCTGAATCCTACTGAGATTGCTGGGTTTCATGGTGAGCAGCATCTCAGCAGACACGGATAGCGCTTTGTTGAATTGGGAATATCTGGCAACTCGTAAGTCTGTGGCAAATCTCCCATATGCTTTGGTGTGCTAGGAATTTTCAGTCACAGTGCTCAAATACTTAGCTGACACTTCAATGATATTAGAGATCAATCAAATAGGAAACTAAAATTGTGTGTGCCCTTGTTCCCAAACATGTTCTCCATTACCCCAACTTTTTTCATTAAAAAGACTCTGTAACTGAGAACATCATGCACATCTTCACAGATGAAACTTACTGTAATATTTATATATTTTCATGTGTACCAAGTAATTTACATTTCATTCATTTCATCCAACACAAATAACTAAATAAGACTAAAATGAATCACATTCATCAGTAATAGTTTTAGCTTTTTAGTCAGTTTAATGGAATTTGAGGAAGCCATAGATCTATTGCAAAGTAGTTTAAAATTTGTTAAAATGTGTTATGTTTTAAAATATATTAAACCGCAGATTTTTAGAACTAGTCATAAATTTCTTGTCCTTCAAAAAAATCTTGAAGTAATAAAACTTTTCCTCTATATTTATTATTTTTTAGCCAGAAGAATGTCTTTAAATACTTCTCGATGTACCATTTGAAGAACTACATATAGTATGTGATTCTTAAAAATTAAAAGATATCTAAAAATGAAATATAATTCTAATAACCAATTTAATATCTTTGTAAGAGTCTGAAACAGTTCTGTTTTTTGAGATTTATAGTAGACAAAGAATAGAGTTAATTTTTAAACAATGATCAAAATTTCCTGCTTTGGTGAAACTACACCTGCTTTTGTTAACTGGTAAATTTGATACTATTTGTGTTCATGCAAAAATACACTATTAACTCTGAAAAACATGTGAGCACTTTTAGGATTCTTCACAGGTAATCCTGTGGTCCCTGATGTTAGTTGCAGAACTGCTGCTGATGTCACCAAGAGCAGCACTGGCCCCATCAAGTTTCTACTTGCGCTGCTGGATCTGTCCCACCACTGAAAGTCCAGAGCAAGGGTGAGGCTTACAGTAACACTTATTTATAGCTGCTGCTTGCTCTTGGAAGCAGAGTGAAAAGGGATATGTCTGTCCAGTTAGGTCATCAGGAACCCTTACGGGAGACTAACAGTGAGCACTGCCTGGGCTGTTGAGAGAGGAGTGCAATGCCTGAGCCTCTAGCAGGCCACCCAAAGCGAGTCAGGGGCTCCTTGCAGTCTTATGCCACTGCCCACTCTCATAGGAGCCACTCACAGCTTCACATTTAATCAGGTTTGCTTTTGGATTGTTTAGTGTACAGCAGGTTTTGCTAGAGAAGTTCGATTTCTGACATTCATTGTTCATCTCCCCTTATTAAGTGCTTTTTGGCGTACCCTAACAGAAGCAGCCTTGACCTGCAGGTCAGATTCTGATACAGCCAAGCCACTTGCAGAGTAATAGCAATCAAGATAATCTCCCCCCCTGCACTAAAATGCTAGACAAAAGTAGATATTAATAAAGCAGCTGTTTAATGTCAACATTTGGAAATAATAACCTGTTTCCTCTGCATTTCTATTTTATACTGTGTAGCTCTCTTTAGTGATTGAAAGTCTACAATTAAAAAAACCCTTGCATTGATGTAGGAAAAGGTATTTAGTCACACTACACAAAGATCATCTCATCAATATTTCTGCTGTAAGATGCTAAGAAGACTGTTGTCATTGCTGTATGAGTCCTGCAGAGTATCTCAGGGAAACATAAGGCATGTTCTTTAATTGTGCTGTGAGTCATGACTGTGCACACCACCTAAATCAGACTCAATTAAACAGCACATGCCCTTCTGGCTGGATCCCAAAGCTGTTGCTCACTGTCACTGCTTTTAGTTGGCCCTACAGCTTAATGTCTACAGTGGTAAGAGGAGTGTGCCATACTGCATTTGTTCTGACTCCAGCTCTCCTTGGTGATTCCAATCTGGAGGTCTCCCAGCATAAGTGCTTGCCCCTTCCATTTCTGGGCTTATAGGGGAATATATGAGACGAGAACAGAGAGTCCTTACGTTTGGCATGACTTGGCATCAGCTGCTCCAAGAACAAACAGTTGCATGTCACTCCTCTATCTTGGTATCTAAGGAGAGAGCTGTCAAAATGGCAGCAGGAGTTTTTCAGGGCAAAAAATACCTCTGAGTATGTTCTTAGATGAGTACTTATAGCTGCTTCCCTTTGCACAAAGGATTTCACCATGAGTAGCTTACCTTTCTGCATATTTGCCAGCAACAAATCAAGTAAGTTCCAAATAAGAAGAAAGTCTATGAATCAGTTTCCAATACCTGAAAATCTGGAAAGAAATGTTTGCTTCATTGAGCCTGCTCTGCTTTCTAATAAGGGCAAAGAAAGTATGCTGTGTATCCTCGTGCCCTCTTGTCTCTGACATGGATGGCCAGTGGCTTTGTGCCTATTCTTCACCTCCTCGCTGGTGTCAATACACTTACTGCGATTCTGGCAGGTCACTTGGCTAACTGCTGCTAGAAGGTGATCTTCTCTCTAATCTCCTGCCAGGTTATTTTCTTGGCAAGAATCCATGTTGGATACATGACATTTGGCCTCCTTTTACTTTTAAACCTTTTGTAAAAGGACACCATTTTCTAGTTCTCTAACTTTAGGACAATTTCAATTGAATTTGAAGCTGTCTGCTGCTACCTCCATCTTTATGACTTATACAGCAAGTATAAGTATATCCACTTATATGGCAAGTGTAAAAACTGAGGTCAAGATTATTTAACATGAAAATGCTACCCAGCAAATACTCTAAGTTTAAAAAGAAGTGTAATATAATTTCATTTTTTCATATGTTTTGCATTTTATTTTATATTTTGATGCATTATACAAATCTAAAAACATTGTGATACAAAAATGATACTGTTAGTGGTGAATATAACTTCAAGTGTATAGCCAGAAGCATTTTCATGAACTGGAAGATTTTATAACAGAAGATGGAAAACTAGGGGGAATAAGTTAAGCAAAGCTAAAACAACAAGCTCCATAAAACTATACTGATGAGACCATCTTCTATGTCTGTGATGAGCAGCTGTAACTGTTAATTACTAAACAACGAGAGGTATTCTTAATATATTCACACTTAGTATGTCAAGCAGGGAATGTATCTGTTCCCTGTAGGCTTTTTACTGTGGTTATAGAGATTGAATTCTAGCTATTTCATCACTTATTCGAAGGAATCGTAGAATCATGGAATAGTTAGGGTTGGAAAGGACCTTAAGATCATCCAGTTCCAACCCCCCTGCCATGGGCA
>JAOEHY010019843.1:0-11310 GCA_025447955.1 Psilopsiagon aurifrons | reverse complement strand
CAGGCTGAACAGCCCCAACTTTCTCAGCCTATCTTCATACGGGAGGTGCTCCAGTCCCATGATCATTCTCGTGGCCCTCCTCTGGACTTATTCCAACAGTTCCATGTCCTTTTTATGTTGAGGACACCAGAATGACCCAAGTAAGGCAGATATCTGATTTTCTAACAGTCACAGCCAGTCTTTGCAGCTAATAGTTTTAATCTCTAAGATGTTGTAGTAATGTTACAGATTTCTATACACAGATATTCTATTTAAGTGTCTCTCTGCAAGGTTTTACGTGTCTGCCTATAAATGAGAATGAAGAGCTATCAGACAAAGCTGGCTGAGTTCACCAGGCGCATACAGTACAATTAGCACAAATGTTTGGTCCTGGGTGTTCTCTAAATGTGGAAAGAGATAATTATTATCCAAACAGGAGTAAGATACAGTAATAACAGTAGTGTTATGCAAGCAATGTGATTTAATTTCTAGTCCCAGATAGATAATGTGCTTGCCATATTTCTGAGTGAGTCTTTTACTACGCCTGAAGTATTATATAATGCATTAGTGAGTGCAGACAAGAGCATATTGTTAGGGTATTCAGTAACGCAAGCTATGTGTGTCCAAGTAGACTGCTAAAATCCGTAGGAAAAGTTTCCATCTATTAGCAAAAATTACCTTCTAGCAACTAGGGAACATAATTCTCCCTAGCATGCTTCTGGGAAAATTGAAAGCAAAATGTTTCAAAATCAGAAAGTCTGTATCTAATGGCCACATTTATGAGCCAAAAACCCCATCTAATACTAAGCACAGAGTACAGCCTTAACTCAGTGGTAAGAACAATGTGTGTGTGTACATTTGTTAAGAAAAACAAGAGTATGTTTACCAGCAAGATCCTTTAGAAACAGAAGTTTAAAGGAACTTCATTATTGGAAAGAGTGTTGGTTTTTTGTTTGTTTGTTTGGGTTTTTTGGAAAATGCATTATACATAAGGAACTCTTACAGCTTTATCATCTATTGCATTTCATAAATCTGTTTCTCTGTGGGAATATGTACTCAATATAGCTCAGCAAATGAACAAGAAAGGAGAAAAAGTCAAACTCTATATATGAAAACGTTCAGAAAAGGAGAAGAGCGGAGCACATGGCATTACTTCATCAAAGAAATATGACTGCATACTTTAAAGTAACATTTTCTTATTGCAATGCAAGGAAAGCAACACATGTAGGAAGAGAGTAACCAGCATGGTCATTCTTGACGATCTGAGAGCAATCTGCAGGCACAGTCTGCACACACTGATCCACCAAGTCTGATGAGAGAAGTGTCACAGGGTAATGGATGTTTGACAATATATTTATATGCATTTTAAAGAGCAAATTATAGAGTGAGTGTTAAAAAACAATCCTAAGGAAAGTAAGCAAACAATGCTGATATGTATAGTGACATAATGTTCTGAATTAAGATGGGGCCCTCACTTTTTTTTGAGTCACCATAACCAGTTAAATTATTTGTGAAAAGACTCACTAAAATGCATGTTAAGGAGGAATTGTGGTTTTCTGTATTTAGTGTTAATCTTTCTGATGAGGCTGATTATTTTTTTATGAAAAGCCTGACTGATGCCACCACCTGCTAACTTGGGATCATTGTATCAGATTATTTCCTCCTACCACCTGCTCTAGGGAACAGTGCTGGAATTCAGCTGATGTTTTTACATACTGGTGACAAGATTGTAACCATTTCTGTAACCTGTATTTTAATCTAGGGGGTTTCCTGGGAATATTCTGCTAATTTTAGCCAGCTCAAAGTGCTGCAATTATGAATTAAAGAATGCAGAAACTAATGACTCAGGATTTAAGAATGGTGCTTTCCTTACTCGTAATTAAGTTTGGTTCCCTACCAAATCCAGACACTAAAATTACTTTAGATTTTTATTTTTGTTACTCAATTTGTACTTGTTTTATATAGGGTTAACTGGCTAGAAGATGCCACGCCATGAAGGATGGCATAATATCATTATAATAAAATCTCATTATGTATAAATTAGGATGCAGACTGTTTCTTCTGGGAACATAAACAGGCAGACATTCAGAAATCACTGTAACTACCATTTTTGCCTGAACTGTTTCACAGAAACGCAAACATCACAGAGCCACGTGTAATTTGTCCCTGTGAGCACTGATTTAATGTGGACAGTCTTAAAGAATGGCTAGCTTCCAGGCAACTCACTATATACAATTCTCTGTAGTTCCATGCTTTGTAGCAGCAGTGTTCAGGAGGAAGTCTACATTTCCCCATAAGAGGACCGCATGCTATAGAAGTCTCTCTCAGGCCTCTAGGTAATTCTGTGATTAAGGAACAGTCTTACAATTTTAGTAAGTATTGAATAAAAGTGCTCATTATTGTCTTGAACTGTAATGAAAAAAGCTTATCACTATGCATGTGCGGGAGAATAATGTTGAAATTACAGTGGGACTAAGGGTTTCACATTCTTTGGTAACAAATGCATTGAGTACGGAAGCTTAACATTTATCTGGTTTTAGAAATGAAAGTGTTTAAAAGAAGAAGCAAAATGAAAATATTTGTAAGAAGAGGGAAAGAAAGCACACATACTCTCTAAATACTGGTTTTAGCCAAATGCCTCCCTTGCTGTAAGTGGCTTTATAAGGCTTATACGGAATGTAATACTGGCATCTCAGGAAAATATTGTAAGCTCTTATCAAATCTGTTTTTGAAGTGCTGACGGAAGTATCCTTGTACTTCTGTATCAAACTCCCAGAACTTACAAATTTAGTACACTTGGTGACCTGTCCATTCAGCAGTCTTGTCTTCAGATCTGTTCAGGATCATAAATACTCAAGGCACATATTTTGGGACCTGCTTGGTGCTATATAAAGTTGTTACCTTTTTGTCCAGTGCCTAAACCAATTTTTTATTTTAGTTCCTGTATTCAGACCAAACCTAATTTTTTTTTTTTCCCCCAAAGTTCTTGACCATTGAATGTAAAAGAGAGACCTGGGAAAGCTTCCACCTTCAAGCTATTTCTTTCAAGCTGGGAAAAATAAAGCATATGAAATTACTCTAGATAAGGAAGGAAATTCTGGCCAGTAAACCCAATTTAGAGACCTCAACAAGAATGATGTAGGAGCTTGTGGTTTATTTTCTGTTGCCACCTTCCTGAGATGAAAACATGCAAGAGAAAGCTGATCTAACTGCTATACTGTAATAGATTTTCCACCAGACATATGGAAAGTATGTAATATACAATGAGACAGCATCAAGAAAGCATGCCCATCTTACTCTACTGAACAGTTTATGGAAACCCAAGATTAAATCTTCTTTGGAAGAAATAGAATTAAACATGGGGTTTTCCCCTAGATAAATTTGATAACTGCTGGCTGGGACAAAACAACTCTCCTCCTTTACTAGTTTTGCAAATCTAAAACTAAATTCAGCCCAAATCAACTATTAAATTTTGATTTATTTATAAAAATAACGATTTATCTGTATTCCCTGAAGATGTAATCAATTAGTCCAGTTAGGGCATCACTGCTTTCTGCAAGGTCAGCATTTATCTGGCTGTGAGGAGATAATCTTTCAGATTTAGGAAAGATGTACATACAATGTCTCAAGGCCTTACAGAATAATGGGTTCCAAAACATTGAAAATACAAATGAAATGGGTTTTCCACCCATAACTTTGAATGTTGATCTTATTTGTGCCTGGTACAATAAACACAGTTCCTTACATACATCTTTTCTTTTGCCATGGAAGCCCTCACCCATCCTTTGTCTTGGTGGTCAGTTTGGTATTTTTCTTGTGAATCTCCCAGTTGAGAAAAGCAGTGTATGAAGGAAGATTAAATAACTGTGTATTTGAAAAAAAAAAAACAAACCAGAATTAAGGTGGTAGCTTCTGGCATGTGAATTCAGTCATTATCAGCTGGCAGAGAGCTGGCAACTCTTTCTCTAGAAGTTTTCTTGCAAGACATGAAGCATACACTCTATCCAGGAATAGGCTGTTAATGCTATACATGATTTTACTCTCCTTTTGTCTTCAGCGACTGCATAGTCAGAGTTAGGAATGGTGTTCTAGTTAGGAATGAGAATATCTTGTGCAGTGAGATACTGCAAAGATCCATGAATGTGCGATATTCCCACATTTGCATAGTATGACTACAATGTGAGAACAGTGAAATTAGCTCAAAACCAGCTCACATTTCCCCTGAAACACTACATTGTGATATGAGGATGCCTCATGATGCTCTGTGTTGTGCTCTGTCAGCTTTTTTATCATGCTATAGAGCCACACTTAGCACCGTGAATGAAGTTCAGATGCCTCTGTGTCCTTGCAGTCTTTGTGCAGCTCACATGTATGGGCATAAATTTTAATACAGATTTCTGATTTTGAGGAGTTTAATTCCTGCTAGAGCTAGCATTTCTAAATGGCACAGGGTATCACTGGGCGAGCACAGATTTGACTTAGCACAATTAGGAACAATTCACTTGCTGTTAACAATTTGATGCTCATGTTTTATGACCGGTTTTTGTCTTCGAATGCTAAATTTATATTCCCTTGTGGGCTAATTTTAGGGGACTACCCAGAGTGGGACTCTGGAAAAGGCTGGTAGCTAGGAGAGTGCTATGTGAGCCAAATTATCCCTGGCATAACTGACAGGGTTGATACGAGAGATGAATTGGGCCCTATGTCTCTTTACTGTAGGGAATACTTTCTCTTGAGCCAAAGTAACAGCTGCAGTGAGCTTGTGACTTACAAAAAAAAAGCTTGCTTTTTTGGCAGAGTGCACATGCCCCTCTCTACACAGAACAGTAATTCTTATTTTTCTGAATGATTCGTACGGCTTCACTTGTACATCTCAGGTCAGAGTGTTTTTCCTTATGCACTCTCCTCTAAGAGTACATGGTGACCTACGCTTGCCTCCCCTTGAAGGCTGAAATTCACCTGGCTGGTACAACAGGTGCGCTTTGCTGATGGAGCCCAAAGACAGGGTGAAGTTCAGAGCAGGATTCCTGCCCCAGGTTTAGTAGAAAGCACAGAGCAGTCTGCCACCTTCTGTTCTAGGACACTGAGTCCTGTCATGTATGTCCACGGTGCTTGCTCAACACTGGGTGTAATACCTTGTAGCTGGCACGTGCCCCTTCGCTTTTCTTCCCGGGGGATTTGTAGTGATATTAAAGTGCCTGTCTTCTAACACACAGAAATCATTATAATCAACCATAAGCTTCTTAAATTAGTAGCGATGGCTGCCTGGTATATATTTACTTGTTTGCAAGTAATACTTTTTGCCAGTAAGTTAGTTTTTATAGACAATAATGTAAAATTATTCATATCTAAGATAGTGCACTATCTCATTAGGAACTAAAGGAAGCAAGTTCCAATTACATGGCATGGTATGCAGTACCTTCCAGCCTCTATGTAAGCCTGTATTTCATCAGATAAAACTTGGCACAAGACTTTGTGTTAAATAATATAAAAGTAATGAACTTTCAGTTACCTTGCATTAATGAAGAGTAAATGTGCAGACATTAAGCCTAGAATAAGCCACCATTGTCCAAAAGCTATTACAGCGTGAATACAAGCAGTAGCATAAATGTATGCATACTGTAGGAAAAAAGCCCCAAACAGCACTTGCCTTTTTTTCAGAAGAGTTTTTGAATCAGCCTAAGAATTAAAAAGATTATTACATCAAAATCTTGAATCAGTTTATAATAAGATTCAAAATACCTATAGATTTCTACTGTTTTCTATACAATTTCATTGAATTCACTCCCTTTAATTTCTGTGGATGTGTGGGTTGACCTATAGGAACACCCGGAATTGCTCCCCTGGGCGCTGGTCCCCTCAGTATTCACTCTGCACACACTGATGAGCTCCTGGGCTCCCCCTGGAGTGACCAGGCTGGATGAAGGGACAGTCCAGTCCAGCTCCACCCAGCGGGGATGGATGGGACCATGCCAGATTTAACTTCCGGGCTCACCTGAGGGCATCTCCTGCAGCATCCCTGCTGTCCTTACACCTTCACCTTTATACACTACTCCAATGCTTATAGACCTTCCCATCCTGCTCTCAAAACTGAGAAGAACTTAGAACTGTGCTATCTGTGCACATTGTTTCTTTTTACCTCATACTTAACCAGTGATAATTTTATTTGAAATGCCTTTTATTTGGACCCTATGATCATTTAGCTTCCATTTTACTCATGTCAGTGACAATACATTTATAATTCAGTGTAATATACATGTTATCCTTGTGTACTGTGGGGGTTTCATGGGTAGATCTTCTCCTCTCCAGTAGCTCGTGGAGCTGCAGCTGGGCTGCAGGGTGTACAGGCACTCTGGGAGGGGAGCAGAGGACCAGGCAGGATGGTGCTGGGTAAGGTGAAAGAGGAAAGAGCTAGGTGGGAGGATGAGGCAAACAGCATTGATCCTACGTTGGCTTTAAGTTATTTGGACTATGCCCGGAGTCCTTGCTGAAAGGCAGTTCCTGTGATAGTGTTTTGATGGATGATGGTGCTGACCTCAAGTTTCATGAGAAAAGAAAATCTGCCTGCAGTGGCAGTGGCTGGGCAGGCAGGGACAGGGAGTACTGATTCACCCACACGCAGCGGTCCAGCCAGCCATCTCCTTCCAACAGCCCTGCTTCAGCAGCTGACTGCAGCTGGAGTTGTGCAGGAGCCATGGCAGGGCACAGATGGGAAGTGCCATGGGATAGGCTTTGAGCCAGGCCCACTGCAAGGCTCAGCGTCTGGGCAAGGCCAGCCTGCTCCACATAACAGTAGAATTGATCAGTGGGGAACCAAGCTGCTCTTGATCTTGTGCCAGGGATTAGGTGGCTCCATGGTGTGTGCATATATGGTATAAATATAACCTCTGGGACTTCTCAGGATAAGCATCAGACAAGGTGATGAATAAGTGACTGGGAACCAGGCAGATTTGTGAGGTGGGTTGTGTCCTGACACGAACAGTAAATAAAGAGCCTGAAGGACTGATTTATATTGTATTCCACAAGATAGTAAAATGCCAAGATAAAATAAAAGGCAGTAAAATATATACTTCCTATAGTTTTCTTTTCCAAATAAAATTTGTTAATATCCTAGTTTTTATAACAATTTCACTTACTTAAATGTTGCCTTTGTCTTTTCTGAGCAACTGACTTTTTTACTGTTATTGTTTCCAACTTTGTTATTTTCAGTCAAAACCACTTTATAAAAGACTACTTTAAAAAAATGGAGACAAAACAAAGTTAAAGGATTTAAAAGCTAATCTGTGGTAGGTCATACTGAACCTAAGGAAGAAATTCATTAACTACTCAGTGTGCATTTTTACACACCCTACTCTTTTATCTGGTAAGCCTTATCTACTGCAGCATGTTAAGTGTACAATGCAAATATTTGAATAATCGTGACATAATTGCAATTCTGTTTGTCCATGCAATCCTAGTGAAACCCTGAGGAAGGCTTCAGTGAGCACTGGTTTCAGGGAGCACAGAATACCCTTGTATTTCATTCACTTGCAAAGTAATTGGCACAACATTCTTCATTCCAAACATATCCGCTGAAAGAGATAAGTGAAAAGAATAAACAGTGTAAATAGATGGATTTAGTTCACTAATGTGGGAGGCATTTTGAAGGCAAACTGTTCAATAGCAAGCTTTAATGTCAGTGCAGATTTAATGAAGTCAGAATGCATTACATCACTGAGGACTGCATTTGCAGATGCGAACCAGCACAGTTCAGCTGCCTTAGCTGGAGCTTTACCACTCTATAACTTCTAGCCTTGAAAAATCTTAACAAATATTCTCAGCTGGTTTTTCTTTCTTCCTCTTCTGTTTCTTTGTAGCCTATTTTCTTCTGATCTTGCCCACTCTCTGTTCTTTCAGTAGGTCTAATTATTTTCTTCTTCCTCATCATCTCATCTCTAACTTTCTCCAGGAACCTTTTTTTTCCTTTCTTTCATAGAACCATAGAATAATCTGGGCTGGAAGGAACCTCTGGAGGTCATCTAGGCCAACTTCCTGCTCAAAGCAGGGCTCATTTCAAAGGCAGTTCAGGTTGTTCAGGGCTTGCTTGTCCAGTTGGGTTTTGAGTATCTACAAGGATGGAGACCGCACAGTCTCTCTGTGTCCTTGTTCCAGTGCTCAGCTCCCCATTAGAAATTCTATTTTTAGCATTTCATTATGTATTTTTGCAGTTCTGCTCTTTTAAACAGATTCCATAACTCTCCAGCTTAGTTTCAACCTTGCGCCTGACTCCACCCTTCTACCTCCTAAAGTTGTAGCAAACATACTATTTCCATCCTTTCTGAATTTTCTGGTGTACTTACATTTCTTCATAATAGAAATACAACCCTTCCTTTGATAAACAGGGTTATATTTACACCTCACAAGATTCAAACTGATGCCATATGGGTAGGGGCCAGGTTGAATGACCACAGCTTATTGCCCAAAGCCATTCAGGTAATGTGAATACTACTAGAACTGCCTAAAACCCCCTGTTATTCTCCTTTGCTCCTTCACAGCTAACCCAAATCAGACTTGTCTCTAATACCTGTAGAGCTTCAGTGGTTTCTGAAAGCATAGTTGCTGCTAAGTATGAAAAGGTGTTTGATTTGAATGCCTGACATTGCTTGAATCATAAGATTCACGTTTGTAAGTTTACTTTTTGTTTACGATGAAACTTTGAAAAAACAATTGAAGATATTGTCTCAGTTGGCACTGGATTTTGAGTAGTAGCTCCATGGCACTGCCAGGAGCTACTGGAACAACACTGGCAATCTACATAAATGCTGTCAATTTTAAATTACTCTAAACATTCAATCTTTAGACCGTCACCATTTACTATGGAAGGGCTGGCATTCCATTCTAATAGAGAATACTGGGAAAAAGTTAAGCCCATTAAAATCAGATTTAAGGAAAGTAATCTTATTGCTTTGAAAATATTCAGATTTTAAAATAAATGTTGGCTTCTCTAAAATATTGGAAATACATACATAAATGTATACACAAATTGTCAAAAAATTGAGTCATCTGCTGATACTTGCTTTGAAGTGGGCTACCATGAAGCTTTGTGCTTGAAGTGAGAACATTGAGCTCTGACTTTCCTGATGCTTAATGCTTATTTGAAAAATAATTTTGCAAATCATAACTGAAACAGCACATCTTAATCAGTTGGTATTTGCTTATGCTTAATGAACTAGTGCCCATTTACATCATCACTGACAAGCTGTTTCAGTTAACTAAGGAAGGAGGTAACTTGCTGCACTGATTACTGTTTCAACAAGTGAGATTCAAAAAGGGGCTAATTCTCATTTGCTGGAGAAATCTCAGGCATGTGCAACAACTGCTCCTTTAATTTCTTCCCACTATTCATGTGTTTTACTACAGTCAGTAAAATCAAAGCATTCATCATTAAACTTCGCTCTACCACTACGTGAGTACCACATGGGTTAGTTTTCTGCAACTGGGATACTGACATCTTGGGATACTGTATCTTCATGCTTCTGTGATGGTGAGGATAAAGCTCTCTCCACCCACCTCTTGTCTTTCTCACCACCCAATGCTGAGAACTGGAGTTTTGTTTACATGACATGGCCAGTATTCTCCAGTGTAGGCAGTTTAAAAGAAATAGTTTGGAATTCCTGCTTCTTGTTGGATTACTTCGATATTCATGGTATTTGGAAACATAGGCTTTCCCTTTGTTCTCACTTTGCAGAAGCCTTCAGATCTCAAATATTTGTTTCATGTCATATAACAGTGCTTATCTGTGACCCACATAGAGAAAACAGTATAATACACATCTGAGAGCTGCCATCTTCAGAATATCCAAGAAGACAACTCAGTATTCTCTAAAAGACTTAATATTATCAAGATTATGATGCATACCACTAGATTTTAGAACAATCCAGATATCTCTTCTACAATCCTGAACACTGACAGAGAATATCAGACTTTGCTCTAGCAGTGAAGGTTCTTCCAGAACTAGTCACCTTCAATTCAAAACCTGATCAGCTCATTCCCTTATTTCAGGAGAAGAAAACATGTTGTCTCCCACTCTGTTTTCATTTCACTAGATTCCTAAAAATAACAGGTAAGTCAGACAATGAAATAGCCTTAAGATGAAGGCACTTCAAGCTCCATGGCCATCCTTGAGGTCATTTTACCTTTGACAGAGTGGCCACTAGTACCACAATAAGAGCAGAGGAAGAGGAGGGATGAGCTCAGGTCCACTTGTGCACTCTGTTCCCTCAGCCATACAGCAAAAAGGGTATCACTTCTTAAATTCATAGAAACATAAAATCAGAGAATGGTTTGGGTTGGAAGAAACCTTAAAGCTCATTGAGTTCCAAGCCCCTTCCCATGGTCAGGGACACCTTCCACTAGACCTGGTTGCTCAAAGCTCTGTCCAACCTGTCCTTGAAAAACATCTTAAGGTCACTTCCAACCCCAACCGTTCTATGAGTCTATGGTGATTCAATGTAGGTTTATTTAAGCTATAAGAACTAGATTTGAGGACCAAACAACTGAAATTACATTTAGTTAAGACAAGTTCCTTCAAAACTGCCTACTTTTCCTGAGAAACAATCACTGTACTCGTTCAGCAGCTTTCGGAGCACGGCCTCCTAACAACGCCTGTTAGGTAAGGCTGATAATCCACAGGCTTTATGTAAGGGATGTAGGGCTTCCCAAGCGCTGGTACAAGCAGTTTTATGGAGACTTTGCCCGGAGAGAATAACCTAGCAGGGAACCCCGTGTTCAAACAAAACAAGCCCAGTCTGTCGACACCATGGTGTCAGACCCGGCTTTGAGATCTCCTTCCTGCGAAGCTGTGTGTGGAAGCACCCCGGAGCTGACCTGCAGGGGACAGTGACCGGCCGGTACCTGTGGGAGAGGGGACACCGCAGCTCTGCCTTCGCGCTCCGCAGGGCGAATTCGGCATTGCCGGGCTTCTCGAAAGTCATTTTTTTCTCTTAAACAACACTTCCCTCGAGCTGTACCGCCGGACAAGGGGTGACAGGCGGCGGGATGGGGCGCCGGATCCCCACAGCCTCCCCTTGCCGGCTCCGCTGCCGCTGAGGGCCCGGCCCGGGCGGGCGCTGAGCGCGGGAGAGGCAGCGCAGGGGGGGCTGCCCTCCGCCATTGGCCGGGTCCTGCCCCGGGGCGGGCCGGGTGCCGGGGCCCGCTCTGAAGTGCGGGTGCGGGGATGGACCCCTCCTGAGGGCAGCGGGGCAGCTTCTCGCCTCCCGCCCGCGGTGGGGCAGGGGCAAGGAAGGCGGAGGGAGGGGCGGGAAGGGCCGCCCACCTCGGCGGCGGAGAGCG
>JAOEHY010019840.1:3594-26034 GCA_025447955.1 Psilopsiagon aurifrons | reverse complement strand
GTCTCACAAGAGCAGAGTAGAGGGGCAGGATCACCTCCCTCAACCTGCTGGTCATGCTCCTTTTGATGCAGCCCAGGACACTGTTGACTTTCTGGGCTGCAAGCACACATTGCTGGCTCATGTTCACTATCTCACCGATCAACACCCCCAAGTCCTTCTCCACAGTGCTGCTTTGACTCTCTTCTCTGCCCAGCCTGTAGCTGTTCCTGGGATTGCTCTTACCCAGATGTAGGACCTTCCACTTGGCCTTGTTGAACTCCATGTGGTTGTCATCAGCCCACCTCACAAGCATGTCAAGGTCCCTCTGGATGATATCCATTTTCTCCAGTGTATCAACTGAACCACCCAGCTTGGTGTCATTGGCAAACTTGCTGAGGGCATTCTTAATCCCATTGTCCATGTCGCTGACAAAGATGTTGAATAGAATTGGTCCCAACACCAACCCTTGAGAGACACCACTCTTTACCTGTCTCCAGTTGGACATTGATCTGTTGACCACAATTCTATGCATGTGGCCATCCAGCCAAATCCTTATCCACCAGGTGGTCCATCCTTGCCTCTCCAGTTTAGAGACAAGGATATCGTGCAGGACAGCGTTTAACAATTCGCACAAGTCCAGGTATACAACAATAACTGCTCTGCCCCTACCCATCAGTTCTGTAACCCTGTCGTAGAAGGCCACTAAATCAGTCAGACATGATTTGCCTTTAGTGAGGCTATGTTGGCAGTCAGCAACTACCTCATTGTTTTTCGTGTGCCTTAGAATGTTTTCCAGGAGAATCTGCTCCACGATCCTACAAGTCACAGAGGTGAGACTGACTGGTCATGTTAAATGTACTATTGTTTATGTGCACCAAAGCCTTCTGCCTGCAAGTCTTTACACAGAGTGCAACAGGGAAAATAATGTCATTAAGTTTCAATCCCAGTGTGAATTACTGCTTTATTCAAAAATAATAAAGGTTATGCTATAGGCATAATCTGCTGCAGCGAGGTCTTGATTCAGAAACTTATTGCACACTGCACAAGTAAACAGTGCAAACATCAGAACTGGTTAGCTTAGTCTTCATGTAGGAGATGTAGGTTTGACAGAAAAATCTTGTAAACCTTGGTACTTTTGACTTTGCTGCCTTCATCATGAAAAAACAAGGTTAGAAGAGGCAATCGGGATTGATTGTAATGTGGATTGAAAACCATTCCTCAAACATGCAGGTGGGAGAGAAGAGTTCCTGTGTTTGGCCTCATTACTTCATGTTTTTGTTTGTTTGCTTGTTTGTTTCCAAAATCCCACCTCTGCTCATCTCTGCTCTAATTTTAGGCAGTTTTCCTTACTGCATTATGCATTTGAATTTATGTCATCTTTATGTGAGGAGGCGCTGAAATAAAGAAATTAATACAACCAAGTTATCTGAATGGAATACTGTATATATTCCAAAGATGCATTGCTCCTCCCAGGGTCCTGAGGGAACTGGCAGATGCAGCTGCTAAGCCACTCTCCATCGTATTTGAAAAGTCACAGCAGTCAAAGTGCCCAGTTACTAGAGAAAAGGGAATATCATCCCATTTTTATAAAGCATAATAAGAAAAACTCATGGAATTATTGATAGTCAGCCTCTATTCAGTGCCTGCTAAGATCATGGAACAGACCCTCCTGGAAGTTAGGTCAAAATATCTGGAAGACAGGGAGAGTAGATAGAATTAGCCAACATGGCCTCACCAAAACCAGATTGTTCCTGAGTAGTTTGTTGGCCTTCTACAATGGACTGACTGCATCACTGGACAAGAGTTAAGGATGCAATCTGCCTGGACTCTTGTAAGGTCTTTTGTATAGTCTCTCGTAACATTCTTGCCACTAACTTGGAGAGATACTGATTTGATGGGTAGACTGATAGATGGATAAGGAATTGGCTGAATGGCCTTGTCCAAAGAATATAGGGTAATGGCTCCATGTCCAAGGGGAAACCAGTGATGTGTGGTGTCCTACAAGGGTCCTCTTGGAAAGCCACTGAGGGACATAAGGCAGTGTCCATGGTGGCTACTCAGTTTTCAATTGCTTACTGTGAGAGGGGTAGCTTCCATGCTGTCCTCCCATTACCTGGTTAGCTGTCCCAGAATAGGCTGGTAGTAGAGGGCCAGAAACCTCGGGTGAACTGATTCACACCAATCCTTTCTTTGCTAGAGCAAACTTATTCAATTGTGGCTTCCCGCTAGCAACTCCTTGAATAACTGATTTAATTTTTCTTCACAGTTGTTGACATACCTTATATGAACTATTCTGCATGACTTTATATTACCAAACCTATAGACTTCCAAAGAGTATAAAACTCATTTTTTAATTGCTTTTTAATGTGATAGACATTCCCTGCTATGGATGGTTTCTGTTGGGCATTTTTTGTTACTGATTTTGCTGGTCTTGGGCCTCCCAAAATATACAGGCAGTTATCAAGTCAAACTCTGTATGGTTAGTTTGTTTATTTCTACTGAATATGTATATACTCATGAGTGGTAGAATTATTAAGCCAATAAAATTGACAACTGCTAAGTACTAGATTTATCTTCACCTGCCATATTCAGAAGTAAAGGTAAGTAACACTATAATCCATGTTGACTTAAGAGGTGAGCAATTTATTAAAGCCTTTTTGGTGACAGAAACAAAAATAATCTGCTTGCACTTCATAATAAAAATACATCTATATGTTTGGAGTTATGTGAAGGCTTCATTATGGTATTCACTACTGGCCATTTATAACAGTATCTGTGATGTGAATTCTTTGGATTTCAGTGTTGTACAAAGGTTAGTGCTCCTTATTTTCAGTTCTGCAGTTACTGTACGAAAAAAAAATATGCAAATAATCTTATCCCTGCTCATTGCTTGTTCTTTTTTGAGGAAAAATAAGACTTATGGGTAACTAGTGGAAATGGAACATTTCTTCAATGTTACCAAAGGGTACAGTAAATAGCTATCAGGGAAGTTCTTTCTTCGGCTAACTCTTGATTTAGCAGTTGCATTTCCTTTGTTGCATCCTCCTGGCCTACAAATCACCTAAAACTCCTATCTTTATGTGGGTAAGAGATTTCAGATCTCAAGTCTGTTCTCTAAAGCATCTTTTATATAGAGACAGAATCAGTGCGTAGCAGCCCTTGAAATGCATGTACAATTTTTTTTTCTTTTTTTTTTTTTTTTTTAAGTAAACAAAGAGCCAATGAATGAATGAGTCACTGCCTTACAGTGAAGAAAGAGGAGTTTGGATAAATGCTTACTCTGGAAGGTAGCATTTTTAATGTAATGCAAGTAATCTCAGTTGTAGATAGCTGCCTGTTTAAATGGCATTAGAAACAGACCTATAGCCACATGAGAAAGACACGAGGTAAGTTAACAAGCAGTGTGATCTGGACCTATTTCAGGAAATGTCTGCACTCAAAGCCTGATGTTTAGGATGTTAAACTTTCTCTTTAGTACGTTCTTAATGACTTTTATTACAGTATCACAGAGAGCCCATAAGAATAATGCAAATGACCATCAGCAATAGATGATGTCTAAATCATTTACTTTTGCCAGCCATCCAGACTAATCCTAAATATAGTACCATTCCAATATGGTACCCTCTTAATTATCTGAGATACATTCCAATTTTTCACTCAATCAGACACTTAGTCACAAAATGATCCTTTTAACTGCGAGGTAGAAGACTGGAGATAGATGTTGATGAATGATTTAAAAACAGAATGTAACCATTTTAAATGATAAAAGAGTGATGATGTATTCAAATTTAAAAAGAAGACTTTACTTAATTCATACCTGTTTATGTTTAATTTATTTAGGTTAAGTTCATGACTTCAGTCATGAACTTGAAATCAGCTGCCTAATGAAGGAACCTCAGTTTCACATGAGCTGCAGTTTATTTTTAGTGCCCTATGTGTCTTCTGCACCAATGCTTCATTTTCAATACAACTAAGTCCACTGAGATCCCCAAATCAGGTGCTTAAACCACTGGAGCTCTTATTTGGAGTTTGCCGCATGCTCTTATTTGGAGCATGACCAAATCTCACTGGCAGGCTCAGGCTCCCTTCAAAATGCAGTCAGACCTACAACAGAGCTGGAGGTGAAAGACAAACACACCTACCCTCCTGTCTTCTTTGATTTATATGTTAATTAACCATGGCAGCCTAATAAGCACAGCCTGATGAACAGAAACCTACATTCACTCTCTGACCCATCTCCAAAACTTTGAAACCTGCTCTTTTTGGGAGGATGTTTAACTTAGTGAAGATATGGAAGCACTCCTCATTCCTCTCATTCCTTACTGAGTCAGTAAGATGGTAATTCAAACTGTCCTGTGCTTTGAAGAGTGGAAGAGAGCAGTTCTTAGGTGGGGTACAAATATAGTACACCAGGCTGTCCCAATGAAGGAGGTAGGCTGAGGCTGCAGGGGGCTCAGGCAGCCCTGGTGATGCTGCTGCAGCTGATCCAGTGGTGGAGGAGGCAGAGTCACAAGTGGTTGAAGTCAGAAGGGACCTCTGGAGGTAATTTTTCCACCTACCCCTGCTCAGGCAAAGCCACACAGAGCCTAGGACCATATCCAGATGTCTCCACAACTTCTCTGGGCAATCTGTGCCAGTGTCCCATCACCCTTCTAGTAAATAATATATATATCTATTACTTGTGTACTCATTATTTAATAAGATTCTCCGTGAATCTTCTCTTCTGCAGGCTAAACAGTCCCTTGTCTCATCCTTTCCTCATAGGAAAGGTAGTCCAGACACTTCATCTTTTTGTCCCTCACTGGACTCTACCCAGTATATCCATGTCTCTCTCGTACTGGAGAGCCAAGAACTGGACATAATCAGTGCCGAGTAGATGGGAAAGATCTCCTCCTTTTACCATAATCTAGGGCAATACTTTGTCTAGTGCAGCCCAGCCCAGTACACCATTAGGCTTGTTTGCAGCAAGAGCACACTACTAGTTCACGTTGAACTTCTCACATTGCCAGCAGTCATAGAATCATAGAATAATAGAATGGTTAAGATTGGAAAGGACCTTAAGACCATCTAGTTCCAACCCCCTTGCCATAGGCAGGGACATCCCCTACTAGACCAGGTTGCTCAAAGCCCCCTCCAACCTTCCTTTAAACATTGGTAGGGGTGAGGTGGCCATGGCTTCTCTTGGCAACCTGTGCCAGTGCCTCACCACCCTCACAGTTAAGAATTTCTTCCTTGTACGTAACCTGTTTAAGTTAACCGTCCTTAAATCTCTCCTGTTTAAGTTTGAACCCATTGCCTTTTGTCTTATCACTACAGTCCCTGATGAAGAGTCCCTCTTCAGCAGCTTTGTACCCCTCCCCCAGACACTGCAAAGTATCCATGCAGCCTTCTCCAGGTTGAACAGCCCCAATTTTCTCAGCCTATCAGTCCTCCTGTTACTATAAAGCTCCTTCTTTTCTCATGACTGTTGCTAAGCTGTGCATAGGCCCAGGTGTGCTGGGTTGTGTCCAGATGCTGAGGGCACCAGGAGTCTCTGCAGCCTTGCCATCTTCCTGGGAGCTGGCAGTTGCTGTGCGAAGTCATCTCTGTTACAGTGCAGCTGTGATGCTGGATCAGGCTGCTGTGATTACAGCTACACTGTAAGAAAGAGATGTTGGAATCTCTTCTGGCACCTCCCCACATGTCATGGAAGCTGGTCAGGTCCTTGCCTTTGCTCCCTGCCTTGCTGACCTGATCTCTCTAGGCAGCTAGAGATCCTGGCTGTGCCCAACTGTCACAGCCAGACCTGCTCCGCTCTTCTTGCTGGGACACCTTAGGGCTGCATCCTATATGTGTGAGGGCACTACCAGCAATCCTCTCAGCTCCAAAAGCTCTGCACTAGCTACCCTGCTGCTCTCTGACTCTATGTTAACCATCTGGGTCCAGAGAGCTAATGTGTCACACTCAGAAGGTTTTTTACCTTCTCTCTTCACACCTCTGATGCAAGGACAGAGGCTGCTGGACCTGCACCATTTTTACCATATTTGTACCTCTGAATGGATTTCTTATGCACTGGTCAGGGATGATAACAGTGGAAAAGCTTCAAGTGAACCAGATTATTTTATGAAGCAAAATAATTAATTTGGATAATATTTTACCTATTTGCATATTTGTTCATTTTTTTTACTGTAATAATACTTGCTGGTCTTTGTGAGAGTTATTATGTCTGTAAGAATAATGTTTGCAGAGAAAAAAATTGTCAAACTCCTGAAATAGTATTACTGAACATAGCAGTGTTCTTGTAAGAATGAATGTGACCTGTCAGTTTTAATGAAGTCAGATATTCAACAATCTTGTCTAGATTTCACTTTTTCAGTTGGATTTACTTTATTTTATATGCTTAAACATCTATAGTATTAATCTAATATGCTCTGGCTACAAACAAGATCCTTTTGCTTGTTTGGGTTTTGTTGTTTTGTTTTGGTTTTACTTCCCTCTCCTTTGTCATTTCATCAAACTACTTGGCCACTGAAGACATCTTATTAGGAAAGGAATCTGAGTTTATTGACAGACATCTATATTCTTTTTCCTGGTTTAACAGATGGAAAATCTAGAAACAATCAGTAAACGTTACAAAGACAGTCAGACAAAATCAGCTTGTCAGTTTGGCATATCACTCAACTTTCTTTGGCTGAGTAGCTAATGCTGTTGCGTGATCATAAAAACTTGTTTAACATGAGACATAGCCATTGCTATAATTCTTTGTTTTGGAGAAAATGGTTGTATAATCTTTTTCTACTTACATGGACCATAGTGAAAGGAAGCACTTTTCACATCTGGTTTTATTATTTTTTAATAGATCATTGAAATCAGAGGATTATATGATTTTATGCTACTCTAAGAAGTTCTAAAATGGAGTACAACTTCATCAGTGCATCCTATATGATCCTAGCCTAAAATGGACTGGCATCAATTATTCCTTTAACATGAATCTGCCTTTTGCACCAGAAGATCAAAGATTCCCTGAGCAGGTCCTGAACCACCAGTAAAAAGTCATTATTTCAGTGACTTAAGTGGGGCTAGCAATTTACCATTTTATTTTGTAGGGAAGTTCTGCAATATAAAGACCTTCCTATATTCTGAGCAGGCAAACAACTGCTGTCTGCCTTTAGCATATTTTTATTTATGCATGTTATTTCTCTCTGCAATTCTGCGAATCCTGCCAGAGTGGTGAAAGGGTTAATGTGCCTTTTCTATGCAAAAATATGCTGCAGATGAAAGAAGGACAAAGGTGGGGAGGTTTGCACTGCAGGTTTTTGTTTTCTACAGCAGTTCTTCTGTATCTGTTTTTCCAGAAATACTCCCCCAGATGTATATGATTCTCATGTTTCAAGAAATATTATTAGACTGACATTACTCCCCTAGTAGATATGCCAGAACTCTTGGTTGTGGAAATCAGTATGGTTTCAGATTTGCATTTAAGGATTCTTTGTAAAATTGAGCCCACTTGCATACAAAAATATTTAAACTTCATTCAGGGTATCGAATCAAAGATATTTCAGCTTTGGGTATTGTCTCTTCTGACTGAATATTTAGCAAATGTTTTCTGAAAATTGTCCTGCAGTTTATATCAAAGGAAAAACAGTACCTGGATCAGTTTTAGAAAGAGCCTAGACATGTTCACATATTGGTTCAAGCTGCTCCTTAACTAAAGTAAAAGACAGACCAGATATACTGGGATTTTTATTGATCTATTAATGTTTTATTAAAACACTATTTTTGTAACATCTTCTGAGGCTTCAAAGGCTCATTGAAAAAAATGGTAAGTCTCCCAAGCAGTGGCTGCACAGTGAAGTACCAGAAGTGATTTTCCAAAAATGTAGGGCTTGTGTCAGAATTTTTTAAGTTAGGAAGGCGCATTGGGTTTGCATGCCAAGGTTTTGATAGCGGTTGGGGGAGAGGGGGTGGTACAGAGGTGGCTTCTGTAAGAGGTTTCTAGAATCTTCCCCTGTATCTGACAGAGCCAATTCCAGCCAGATTCAAGACAGACCCACTGCTAGCCAAGGAAAAACCCATCAGAAACAATTGGTGTCTCTGGAATAACATATTTAAGAAGGGAGGAAATGCTTCCTGTGGAACAGCAGCGAGACAGCAGAGTAAAAATATGGGAGAGCAGCAACTCTGCAGACCCTAGATTAGTGCAGAAGGAGGGGTAAGAGGTGCTGCAGGAACCAGAGCAGAATCTCCTGCAGCCTCTGGGGCAGACCGTAGTGAGGCAGGCTGTGCCCTTGAAGCCCATGAAGGTCCATGATGGAGCATATAACTGCCTGCCGTCAGGAGAGAATCCCACGCCAGATAAGGAAGATGACAGAAAAAGGCTGTAACTTTGCAGATGACCCACACTGGATCAGTCTGTACCTGAGGGACTGCATTGTTTGGGAGGGACCCATTCTGGAGCAGCTCATGAAGAACTGCAGCCTGTGGGAAGGACTCATGTTGGAGAAGGTCATGGAGGACTGTCTTCCATAGAAGGGACCCCACAGTGGAGCAGAAGAAGAGTGTGAGGAGTCCCCCTCCCTCTGAGGAAGAAGGGGCAGCAGAGACATGTGATGAGCTGACCACAACCTCCATTAGCCATCCCCTTGTGCCACTCTGAGGAAGGATGTAAAGAAAATCATGTGTGAAGTTGAGCCCAGGAAGAAGAGGGGAGTGGGAGGCAGGTTTTTTAAGATTTGGTTTTATTTCTCATTCTCCTACTCTGATTTGGTTGATAATAAATTGAACAAGTTTTCCCAAGTCATGTTTGTTTTGCCCATGATGACAATTGCTGAGTAATCACCCTGTCCTTACCTCAACCTATGAGTCTTGTGTTATATTCTCTCTTCCCTGTCTGGCTGAGGAGGGGGACTGATAGAGCAGCTTTGGTGGGCATCTATCATCCAGCCAGGGTCAACCCACCACAGAAGGGCACATTCCCATTTCAGTTTGGACTACATAAAAACTTTTAGAGCTAGACTGGAAATATATATGAAAATTGCAGCTTTAGACATGCGCAGATAGCTAACTATTGTCCAAAGGGTAGCAGCATCTGCAGCAGTGAAGAACCCTGCAGCATTAAATGCAGAAAGCTGTTCCAGTAACAGTTCATTCGTAAAACTATATTGGCAATCCTGGAGCATAGATAGATGAAGTGATCAGTTACATAGCTTGGGTACAAGAAAATAGCACTCTTTATTTCTCAGTATAAAAGATAACGGAACAGTCTTCATAGGTACCATTTTAGTAAAAAAAAAACCAACAGAGCGAACATCAGAAAAAAATTTGATAACAAATGACAACAAAAAAATTTAGCTTATTATATCTCTTAAGAGTTATGTTTAGAGTGCACTGTTAGAAGTTTGGCTGAATTTTCAAAATAAGTTAATCTATTTCAAATTAGGAATCATTTGTATTAAACACATTCTTCAACGACTACTAGCTCTTATTTCCAAATGTCACATTCAAACTCAAACACTGAGGGCAGAAGACCTATAGTTACAGAATAATGGATTTTTCATGTATATTTCCAATAACATTTAACGGAAATCAATGTTCCTTTTGTTGTTTAGATACTGGCAAAAATAATATATACTTCTCATACTTCAGTAATCAAAATTGTTTCTTCTAAAGTTCTAAAGAATCCTGCATGTATTTCTTTTGCTTAAAACATGGTTTTATTCTCAGTTGTATGTTGGAAGGAAAATTAAAATGTAAGTTAGATACATATCACTGTCAGAAGATTTCTGAATCTGGTGAAATGAATTGTTTATGCTAACAGTTAAAGGGAACATAAATCTAAATTTACGGTTGCTGCCATCTGAATCTTGGTGAGGGGCTCAATTTATATATATTTACTATGCATTTTACTGCTATAAACTTTTATAAAAGACCTCACCAGACAAAAGGCAATCCTTTCTCTCTAAGTAAATAGCCACACCTAACTCCTCATTTCAATAACACTGGCCATGCTGATGGAAATTACTATTCTCAGTATAATTACTGGTTTACACTAAAATCTATGCTTCTTTGTGGTAATGCTTCTTGCAATCAAGCCATGCGATATGACAGCATGTGTGTCAACTTCCCTCAGGTGGCCTATTATGTTGAAAGCTGAAGGCCAAGTGACACAGCTGTCTGCCTCATACCTTCCCCTATGCCTCTCCTCCAAGGACTTATCTTGGTTACCAAATGTCCCTGAATAATGTATATATAGAAAATCATGTGGAAAGTGATGCATTAAACTTACTATGGCAATGCTCAAAGGTTGAACAGATTTAATGTCTATACATATACACGCTGTTTTTTCAATTATGTACAGTTTTAAGGCCTTCGGGCCTTAAATACAAACTGTAATATTTAATAGATATATAATACAAGCTGTAACATCTCATTAATCTTTTCCATAATACACCAAAAAACATAAAAGAGTGATTACAAATATCAATGTGCTCCATCTCACACTGTAGGACTTGTGAACATTTATGAATATAATTTTGGGATTTTTTTTTTTATAATCAGAGAAAAAGAGTCTAGATGGATGATATAGAAGAAATTACTTTTGTTTACTTTTACTTTTTTTTACCCCAAATTACACGGCCTTACTCCTCAAATAAGCCACAAGCATGAGTACCTCAAATGAAGGGAAGAATAAATAAAATTCCTCAGTAACAAGCATAAACCCTCAATGACTGAGTCCAACTCACCATTTTGCTCCCAACAAAAATACACTAATTGTGCAAGCAAAATAGTGTATATCATTATTCCAGGCAAGAATAAAAAAATGCCACAAGCATCTTCCATCCATCCATCTGTCCATCCGTCCATCCGTCCATCCATTCCAATGCACCTTTTGTCTAGCCCGATGGTAAGAACAGTCAAGTAAATGTTTTTTTTCACAGGGATTAAAATCGCGTCATGAGAATGAGGGCATTGAATGTGAAACTCCCACAGCCTTAGTGAGTATATTGATCATAGAAATGCTGTACAAAGAAATTAATCTGGCTGTCTCAGTTCTGAAAGAGGAGACTACCTCTTAATCTTTCACAAGTACATGTTGACAAGTTGAAGTTCCCAACATCCAGACACTAGAGAAACGCCAAAACTTTTTTTGGTCTGTGCATATTGACCTTTGCCATCCCTTGAGATGATATCCTTGAGATAAAACTGAAATCATGTTCAGCACACCAAGGTCTCATTCACATGCCTACTTAGCCTATGAAGAATATATATATTTGTCTACTCATTGTTAAGGGGGAAAGATAATTTTAGCTTGCTGTGCAGGTCATTTTAAAACCACTTTGCCAGCTTTCTGGTATATCTAAGTTATTCTTAGGATAAGTTAAGCTATCTGATTTTAGCTAACCAGGCTTTGGAATCAATACAATAGCCACAGCACAACCTCTTCTATTTCTTTGGCTCTTATGATTCAAGAGAAACTACAAAATCTGTTCGAGTTCCACCTCAGCAATCCTTTGAGTGCTTATACTTTTCTTTTTTGCCTTGATTATTTAGTCCTTGTTCACCAAAAATCATTTATCAGGCTTTTTAAATCAAATTTGTGCTTACCGCCAGAAGACACATTTCATTTGAAGAACAGATTTCTTTTAATGTTACAGGGGGTTTTGTTGGTGTTTTGTTTTTTTTTTTTTTAATTATTATTTTCAGTCTTCTGTTGATCTTCATTTTTGGAGTGCTTTATCTGGAAAATGTAGCTAGAAAGAAAAAAAACCCTTCCAACTGCAGATGATGCAATGCTTGCTTAAAAAAAAAAAAAAAAATGATAGTAATCTCTGTAGTCTGTTTTGATTCTGTGGGCTTCAGTCTTCAGCATCGATAAGAATAGCATTTAAACACCCCTTAGAAGAGAGAGCTGCTCCCATGTATGCTTCCCTGACACATTTCTCTCCTTTTTTTTTTTTTCTGGTAGAAATAGCACCCAATCTCAAGTCAAATTTAATGACAAAATGTCATACATGAAGCCATAAAAACTTAGCCAAAGGGACTTTTTTCCTTGCAAAATGTCAGAAATGAAAGACTGTAGCCTCAAATCTGATTTCACATTCACACCACCTGTCTCGTTCTACTGACAAAAATTTCCCCAGCTAACAGAAACACCATGAAACTTTTTTGTGTGTGCTTTGGGAATAAGAGACTGATAAAGACAGATAGAAGGAGCTAGTATGATCAGCATTTTATTCAAAACACCAAGGAATAGTTTCTGAAGCTGTTTCTGTTGTTTGCTGGAGAGAAATGAAGTAAAGTATAAAACGTTACCTGCTACAGTTCCTTCCCAGGCTGCAGATCTCCCCAGGCATGAGAAAACTTCTGCTGAAAAGAGCAAATTTGAACCTTTACCACTGGACAGCACAGTGCTGCAAATGGCAGTCTCACTGTTTCCATTCTCTGCCTTGACTACATATTTCAAAGAAGCAATCTGAAAAAGAACTGAAAGGTTTGTTTTGGAGAGATATGTCTTAAGAAATAGTCTGTAAAAAGGAAACAGTTAGTTCCCCAAAAGTCAGAACTGGTAAATGAACACATCAGAAGTGAAGGTTGTTTGTAACAAAAGTCTGATAGGCTTATTAAAGCTGCACCTCTACACTAGGAAAGCGGAAAAACCTTTGCTGCATGGACCACCAACCACACTACAGAGAGAACAGAGCAGAAGCCCCAGAGAACTTCAGCAGCTGCAAGACAACAATTTAGGGAAGAAATCAAATAAGGGCATGTTGGTGACATGAAGGCTAGCAAAAAGTACAAAAGATGTTTGTTGCAGGAAGGTAGTAGCCTCAGGTAGACATAGATAATTTGATTTGAGTAGGGTATATATCCATCTTTTAAGCAAAGTAAGATAAGTCCTGGAAGATCTGTTACTCTCCTACCCATTCACTATGTTTTATATGCCAATCGCAGTTTGCACTTTCTTTTTCTTAACTTTGTTTGGACCACTCAAGTCATGGCCAAGTCATTCTCAGCTTCCACTACATTGTTAGGACTTCACACCTGCATGTGCAGACGTAGAATAAAATGCCCCTTTTTTTGACTCTTCCCTAGTACTCCTTCTTTGTCAATACTCTTTACCTGCACTGGTTTTCACTGGTCTTTAGCGGCAGTATATCTTTAAAAATCTTTCTGATTTCTCATATTTTTGCCTCATCAGGAAACATACAATGAACATTGGTTTAGCGTTTTTATCATTTTTAGTCTAATACTAATTTTCATTTATGGGAAAAAATAAAATCATAGAATAGTTAGGGTTGGAAAGGACCTTAAGATCATCTAGTTCAAATCCCCCTGCCATGGGCAGGGACACCTCCCACTAAACCGTGCCACCCAAGGCTTGTCCAGCCTGGCCTTGAACAGCTCCAGGGATGGAGCATTCACAGCTTTCCTGGGCAAACCATTCCAGTGCCTCACCACCCTAACAGTAAAATAGTCTGAACTCAACAGTTTCAGAAATTCAGTTGAAAATTACAGGGAAAAAATTACTTCTTTTTCAAAAACAGTTTTCTAAGGAATATCTGTGAGTTGAGTTTTGAAAAAGGACATATTAAAGTCTGCAGAGACATAATTCATGAGATTAGCAACCACAATATTATAATTTACACTTTCCAAAGGTGCATTAAAATCAATTCAGGACACAATTCAGCCATACATTTCAGTGGTTCTCAATGGTATTTCTTCACTGACCTTTAGAGAGGCATTCATCTCACTTAAATTTATCTATCTTAATTGTTTAAGCACTTTCACAGCCAAGAAGGGAAGGGTGGAGGAGGAGATGGGAAGGAAAGAGGCAAACATTTAAAGGACAACTGTTCTTAAATTAAAAATGTTCATAAAACTGGTGTTATGAGTGACCCTTTAATGAGTCTTCTCTATTTTAGTTCTGTCTTATGCATTAGTATGGTCTATTTACATCTCTTACTGGTCTTTGATACTTTCAGCCTGTCATGGGTTCAGCAGTAGCAGTCATTTTTCTCCTTCCCGGTAACTGGTGCAGTGCTGTGTTTTTGACTTTCAGCCTGGGAGCAGTGCTGATAACACCAAAGTTTTTTAGTTATGGCTTAGTGAAGTTTCATCTGGCCAAGGACTTTTGGAGTCTCATGCTCTGCCATGGAGGAGGGGAAGTAGGGAAGAAGCAGAAACAGAGCATCTGATTCAAACTGACCAAAGAGGCATTCCATTCCACGGCACGTCATGCCCTGGATGCAGAAACAGAAGGCAGAGACCTGGAAGGAGGTGGGGGGTTTTTGGCTTGGTCGGGCTGGGTATACGTGGTGAGCTCTTGTATTCTCCTCCCTTGTATTTCTCTTGTCATAATTATTATTGGTGGTAGTAGTAGCAGTTTGTGTTATACCTTAGCTACTAAAATGTTCTTATCTCAACCTGTGGGAGTTGCATTCTTTTGATTCTCCTTCCCATCCTTCCAGGAACAGAAGGAAGAATAAGGGGGAAGTGATTAAACAAATTGCGTGGCTGATTTACAGCTTAAAACCATGACACAGCCATTCAAGAATAAAATTTTCCTACAGAAAAACAGGAATGGGGACTTTTCTTTTTGATGGCCTAATTTGCTATGAATATTGATGTTTTTTAATGGATAGACCAAGAAATGAGTGGCATGCAAGTCAAAGCCCAGGCATAGGTGAGCAAAGCTTTCTCAGTCATAGCGAAATGCAACAAGGTGGTGATGGCAGGTTTATTGTTAGGATGTGGGTAAATCTCTAAAGATGACTTAAAAATTAATTCTAATTATCTTTGCAGTGCTGAAATATATTCAGAGAGCTAAGAGCAAGTGATATATAGATGTTAACTGCATCAAATTGCAGTACAATTGCAGTGCCATCTGCATTACATTCATTTTCCATTTCTCAATGAAAAAAGAAGTTTGGAAAATGTGAAAATAAGTAAATTAATAAGTTTAGGTTTGGAATTTAGAAAGGTCTTTAGTGCTGCATAGTGTGATAATAAAAAAAAATACCACTAACAACTTACCTTATAGTGCTTTTGTATCTTCAATCACTAAGGAACAATATATTGCAAAGTTTTGCTCTATCAGATCTTAGTTTTGGTAACAAAGCAGCATTATTTGTGTACCTTGTTATTCTGCTGTTGCTCTTTTCTTCCTGTGTTGCTTACAACTCAAACAGTAAAGCTAAAAATGATGTGTTTGAAAAATTGAAACTCTGAGCCACTCCAAGATACCAAAGCAAATTAAATGAAAATTGGAAGAGCTAGAATTTTTTCACATGAATGAATAATTTCTTACAGAACAAATATAAGGTTGTTTGAGTGGAAAAAGCACTGATTGCCAAAAGACAGAAGAAAAGCTGTTCTATTTTGCATATAAATGAAACAAAGTAAATTAAAAAAACAAAAGTGTATTTAAGTCACAGAAAGAGATTGAAGTCTGGTTTAAAAAAATACAGTAAAAACAAAGCCAAAAAACCCTCAAAAGTAACTTTTGATCTAGTTAAACTGTGGCCTGTTTGGTTTGTTACAGTGAAAGATTCTGTAAAAAGACAATTTACTGGGGACCCAATCCAATATCCTCTGAAATCAATGGAAAGAGTCACGATTTCCCTTAACTTTGTCTAAGGCAAAGACTTTTCACAAACTCTACAAAAGAGAGTAAGAATATTCTTTACCATACTGATCTTAGATCACATCTTCTAAAATTTTGAGATGACCTAAAACAGAAAGTGAAGAAAGTGCATTTCTAAATATCATACTTTTTTCCCCTGTGATACATTTTTTCACTCCCACCAGAATTCTTTTTCTTTGACATAGACTGAGATCTTATCTCTACACTGTCTTATGAGTTTTGATGCTTTGAGCTGTCAACCTTATCAAACACCTGTAGCTAATCAGTTACAACATTCCTGGGACCAGTTCATTTGTCTCAGAGCTGTTTTGCTACAGTGGCATGTTTTCTTTGATCCATAACTGTAATGTTCAGAACATTCAAGTATGTGACTGTATTTGTGTGGAGCTGCATTGTGAAACTGATGCAGAGCTTTGTGCCTCTCTTTTAGATGCTTTGCTCTTGTGTTGAGGAGGCTGTCCTGCTGAGTTTTTGTGCTTATCGTTATGCTATCAACGTGCTGTCATTCTGCAGTGATTTGACCAGTTAGTGATGTAGTAAGTGGTTTAGAAGGAAGAAGGAGGTGGTCCATTATCCCCCAGGCAGAGCAGTTTTTCTGGTGTCTTATTTTTATTCCAAAATTTCCACTATGCCACATCCTTTTGCATCAATTCTATGTTTTGCAGAGTTATGCTAACGTCAAGTCATATCACATAAAAAATAAGCTAATGTGACAAGATACAGGATCGCAGACTGAAACTTGCTAGAGTTTTGAGTTATTTTTCTTTCTTTTACTTTTCACCTGCTGCCTAAAAAGAAAAAGCTGGTCAAAACCACCTTTCCATTATCTGCGTCCAATATACATTTAAACTTTTTGCAAAAATTAGAAAGTTACTTTTGCAACTCTTACAAGGTTCCCCATTAGGAATTTGTTCATTCTCTGATGCTGAGAATTTTGTAAAATATTTCTTTTTCATTCAAAAATATAAACTGAAGATTTAATCTCTCAGCTTTAAAGCTGTATTGAAGTAACCATTTGCTCATTCTACTAGAACTTGTATTTTGATTCAACAGTCAGTGAAATGAATCCAGAGCATGATTTCAGTGATTCTGCACACTCTCGCCATCTCCAAAAGGCATTTTATATTACTAATAAGGCTGTTACTATTTGTGAGACAAATTTTCTGTTTCATCTAACTTTTCTTTTTTTTTTCCAGAAGTATCTTTGTGTTTTACCAGCTAATTATTTGAAAGAGATTTTCCTAAAGAGATTTTTTATGTCTTCTTCACTGGCACAGAGAATATTTGCCTTTTTAGTGAGCCTGTAGCCATCAACATCGATTTACGGCATGAAGTTTCTGCAGTGACATGAAACCTCCAAATTTGAAAGCCTTTTGTCTGGGCTTCCTATCTTGAAAAGAAAACTGCACAGCATCCTGCAGCTCATTAAAGCCAACCAGATAAACCAATCTCTTTTATGCAGCTTGGTTGTCACAAGGCACTAGTTAATTCAGCTCAGTGATACTGAAATAGCAGAGGCCAACTTGTAAACAACATGTAAATACATTTTGTTCCAACCTCACAGGGGTTCCAAGATTTTGGTGCCTCCCAGATTCCTATGGAGAGATTTTTTCAAGGAAGCAGCTACAGATTTGTCACACTTCTCAGTTGGAAGGCAGTGTTTTATTCTTTTGCGGAATAGCTGGTATACTTTGTTGCTACATGCAGAGATATCACTTCCTCCTCAGGTAACTTTGGTTAAAATTACCAAGAAGACATCAGTAAAAATAAATTAAGGAGACTTGATCTTATGTAGTGCATTTTTAAAAAAAACTGGTGAGGATGGGAAAAAGTTTAGGAGAAAGCAGAATCTAATGTTGTTTGAAGCATTGTGAGTGAGAACAAAACAAAAGTCTTTCCACAAGTAGAGACTCTTAATCTCAGGGTTGTGGGTTCATGCCCCACATTGGGCGCCACAGGGGACTATTGTGGTTTAAAACCAGCTGGTAACTCAGAACCACACCGCTGTTTGTTCATTCCCCTCACTTCTTTTCCCTTCTCCCAGAAGGACGGGGAGGAGAATCAAAAGAATGCAAATCTCACTGGTTGAGGTAACAACAGTGTGGTAATTAATGTATAACACAAAACCACTACTGCCAAAACCACTAATAATAACGATAAGGGAAAACTAAAAGGGAAAATGGAAAACAAAACAATAAACAAAAGTGATGCACAATACCACCCACCTACTAATATCTAGCCTGGACCAAGAAGCGATCTGGGTATTCTGGGTAACTCCCCCTAGTTTATATACTGGGAATGATGTGCTGTGGTGTGGAATGCCAGTTTGGCTACTTTGGGTGAGGTGTTCTGTCTCTGCTTCCTCCCGGCTTTCCATGACCCTCCTCACTAGCCGAGCACAAAACTGAAAAATACTTGATCAGGGTAAGCATTTGTTAGCAACAACTAAAAACATTGGTGAGTTATCAGCACTGTTGTCATGTTAAAGTCAAAAATATAGCCATGCACTAGCTACTAGGAACATTGCAGCTGAACCCATGGCACTCAGACTTGTTCAGGTCAGGCATCTGACCTTTCTTTCATTACCTCACAGATTTTAGGAGGGGTAGAGCTTGTTTACTGTGTGAGAACTTACCTCTGTGAGAATATTCTAATAAACACTTTTGCTATCAGTAGCTCTTCTTCATGCAGATCATATATCCACACACGCTTAAATTCAAAAGTTAGTTAATAATAGTGGCAGCAAAATCAGTATGGCCTGAGTTACCTTCAGTCAGCTGTAACGCTGGATAACAACTTTCCCCATAGATTCAGTTTGCCAAGATAGTTAAAATACTGGTCAATTACTGAAAATAAGCAAAAAAAAAAAAAAGCCCACAAGTTCTTCCCCCACCAGTCTACGTCCTTCAGTAAGCTACATTACACTGTGTTTAAAATAAAATGCCAGACATTTCCATTTTGTTGAACTGTGTTGCTGCTGCTGCCCAAGTAAAGCAATCTTCAAAGCCCTTTGCCTGTGAGATAAAAATGCCTAATTTTCACTCCTCAAAAGATACAGACCCTGCAATTTGTTGGGTTTTGAAACAGAAAAATACAGTGTCTGTCTAAAGTGGTACGACCGACCATCTGTAGCAAAGGATAGAAAAAAGGAAGGCTGGGTGAGGGGATAAAGATGGTTACTTAGGTTTAGGTTGAGCACTCGGTCCATGAAGCTTGAAGAAATCCAATTTCTCAGTTCACCTCTTCTCTGTTTTTCAAAGGTCTTCAAGCTCTGCAATCTTTTTGGTTCATACTCCAGTGAAACCATGTTAAACTGAAAAATGCATAGGCTGGAGCCCAAAACAGGAGTTGCAGAAAAGGTTTTTGAAAGAGCTTAAAAGCAACCCATGTTCTCAGACTTTGGCTTGGGCTGTACTCCTCTCTAGTAGTTTTAGTCTGCAATCTGCAGTGAAATAATAGGTGTTCCTACAGATGTGAGACTGTGAATATGCTAAATTGAAATAGATTGTGTACATTCGCATGCTTATGAAACCTAGCCATTGGAAATATATAAATTAGGTTTCTTCTTGGTGTTTTCCAAATATTAATGTAGAAACACGCGTTAAACAACGTTAATAAAACTCATAGATGTTTGCGTAAATTAACAGGTGCCACAAGTTTCAACACTGATTTTGCTTAGTTTTGATAAGCCTTTAAGGTCTTACAGTGATTAAAGATTAAGGCTATTAGTGACTTCTAATGGGATTTTCATGCCTAAAAATTATTGCTTGGGTTTGGTTTTGGTTTGTTTTATTTTTTGGGGGGGTTTTTTAAAGGGGTTTTTTTTCATTTCTATATTCCACTTCCATGCAGCAGTGGTAAACCTACGTCTTAGCCATCCAACTTGCTACATATCAGCCTGTGAATTTAGACAAGAGTAGCGATGATGCTGGAAATAGTTACACATTTTCTTTCTATGAAAGCTATTTTTATATGAAAGTTTTGAAAACTAGCTGCTTTCAATGAAGATTTAATGAAATGCCTGCTTTGAACTGGGATTTGCAAAAGATGTGCAAATGGCTTGAGAAGCCTTCATCTTAGCACTACAATGCTTGCTAGGTTTGGAGGTGACTTGCCTGTTAGCACATGTGCATGTGTATAACTTTAAGTGCACAGGGCTAATTTAGTAGAGAAAGAATTTAAAAATGTAAGTAAGTGCTTATCAACTGGGTTGGCAGAGCTGCTCCGTTTGTACATCTGGTAGAGCTGCTGCTTTGAGATGCGACAAAGAGATGGATGGGCTCCAGAGTAACCACACTTCCCACAGGCTGCGGAAGCCAGCAGGGCTGCTTGACAAGCCCACTAGGTTCATTAAGCTCAGTAGAACCCTGCAGGAATAAACAATTTTAAAAATAGCTTTGAAATACTCCCTGGGTTTAAAAGTTTTGGGTTCTTTTCCATCTCAATATGCCGAGAAATCTTTGTTTCTAAAGCACAATTTATATCTCCTAAATAAAGAGAAATAAAATATCTTTTTGGCCTGCTTGATACACATGAGCTGGCACTTGCTTGGAAGGAATTTATCTTGTTCATCAGCTTAGCACCTAATTCTTGAGTGGAGCTAGTCACTTTATTGAAAATACCTGTTTCACTCTGCAGTTCCAGCTATGCTTAAAATACACATCTTGAAATGCTAGGCTGTTTTTCTAGAGGTATACTTTTTCACCACCATGTTTTTGAAGGTGTTGAGAGCTAAAACTTTTATTGCTATTGATGCTGTTAGGGAGGGTGGGGGTTGGGAAGGGTTTATCAGCCAGGAGAGGAACTGGGAAAAAAAAATCTAAATACACAAAATGTGTTATCTGAAGTACACATATCTTTTCTGCTTTCTTGATGTATTATCAATATTAGCTACTTAATTCTTCCTTCTTTGTCACTGCAGTAAGGTAAGGTAAATAATTAGACTTTTCATAGACTCAGCAGAAGTACGGATGTGATCATGCTGTACTGAGTACCTTTTTAATTTTACTTCAAAGGATAATGCAGTTCTATAAATTGCCTTCTTCACAACAAAGAAAAATGCCATTGAATGCCTCAGGTAATGAAAGATTAAAATCTTATTCATAGCTCTAGACCTCATTCTCAATGCCACAGTGACAATCTGTGTGCCACAGGAATTGTTTGTGCATATCAGACAAATGATGGCTGAAATTTTTTAAATATACAGGTAATGTTAAAAGTCAGCCACTGGAACTCCAGCTGCTTTATATATGTAAATTCACTGTTTTAATACTGGAAGGATTGTGTATGGTATCACTTGCTGTACAGTAGCTAGAATCTTTACATGTTTTACAAATTCCTCTATTTCTCAGATGGCAGGACATTTCTTCTTACTTATGTCTATTGATGCCATTTCATTTTTTCATTGTCTTCTAGTGAGACTGTCAGACCAAGCCAGTTGATAAAACCTTGACTCATCTAGCATTAGGGAATTTAAACATAACTTCATGGCAGTAAAGGAAGATGCCTATGCCTTTAAAGATTTCTAAGTTGTCACTTATAACCTAAACAAGTAAAATAACACTTAAAACCAAAATTTAGCACAGGTACAGGGAACCTATTCTAATATTTTGTATCTATCTTCCTTATTGTGCTTTTGTTCGTAGGAGTACAAGGACAGACCTTTTGTCTTACCATGATTGTTTTAGGCTCATGGAGTTTTCTGAACTTCAGATACTTAAATATAGTAAGCATGGATTGAATGTCAGAACAAGTATGAGCTAGCAGAGATATCATTTTGTCAGTTGGAGCTTCTGCTTAAATATCAAAATTTTAAGAAGTGTTCCTGCCTTATGAAAGAGCTTGACAGCTGTCAGGTGAGACACTGAGAGAGTGAGGAGTGAAATCAAAGCCATCTTCCTGCTCACTCTTTCTCCACAGATTCTGTCTGAGTAAATACCTCTACCTAGATATGTAGGTAGTACTTATAAGAAGAAATTCTTGTAGCATATATTTTTAGTCAAACTAAATAGGGGAAAAAAATAAAAGGGGCTTTCAAAATTCTCAGGTTTTTGCTATAAGCAAATATAAGTAAAATCCCACTTCCTATCTCAGCATGATGTGAGGGATAATGTCATCTTAGCTAACTGCATACAGCACAAGTCTTCACGAAGCTCTATGAAAGCTGATGCTTATGTCTGTGAGACATAAAACCTACCAGAATCAACTGGGCTTCTTAAGGATGACTTGATTACTGGCATGCTGCAACTTGCAGGATTAGATTCAGTTTATAGGTAAAAAGCACAAGAAAGGAAGTGTTTAAGCAGGCTGACTAGCAGGCATGTGGCTGACGAGGCTTGAATTAATTAACTTGTCCTACCTGGAAATAAAAAAAAAAAAGGAGGAGAAAGTGGACATAAACATCAATAACCAATGCCAACATCCATGAAAGAGGGTTTGGAGCATGGGGGTGATCAAAGGAGAAAAGAGTTCAGCAGGGCCCTATCATTAAATAGGCAGACCCAGCGTTAATTCACATGCAAAAGACCAAGGAAGGGAAAAGAATGAAGGACTGAAATACTGTTAGAGGAATTAGCATGATTTTTCAGGTAGGATTCCTTGGGGCAGCCAGAAATATGCCTGGCAAGAGACATAAGTAACAACTTGTTGCCTGTGTGCCAAGACAAAGCCAGGAATATATAAGTACTTCTACTAGAGGAATTGTAAAGGAAATCTGAGTATTTATGGTCTATTGTGAAGCAGCTCAGATAAAAATTACTGATGGTCGTGGTTTAGGCCATAAATCAGCCACGCAGTTTGCTACATGGAGAATCGAAAGAATGCAACTCCCACAGGTTGAG
>JAOEHY010019839.1:0-23433 GCA_025447955.1 Psilopsiagon aurifrons | reverse complement strand
CTAAACTTGAATGAGGAAGCAGCTGTGTGTTGCTTAGTTGCCACATATGGTTAAACCATGACAATCTGCTGGCAACACTCCTCCTAATGCAGTCTAGCATGCTGACAGCCTTCTTTGTCACAAGGGTGTATTTTTCCCATCAGGACCCTTCATAATTTGTCTTTAGCAATTGCTGATTACTACAGAAAATACCTGCAATACAGCTGAGAGTGGAATTTCTCTAGAAGAATGATTTAGAAGATTTGTACAATTCCTGCAAGTTAAGACAATGAGCAACTTAAAAAATTACGTCTTCACAATGTTGGAAACGGTGAAAATTTTTAACTTCTGCAGATTTGTTGGAATTTTTTGCTTTTTTTCTTTCAGTTCTTTTTTAGTGTTAACTTGAAGTGATTGACTATGATGGAATCACCTCATTAAATGTGAATGACAAGTTACACGTTCAGTTGCCACAGCTTGAGGAAAAGGTTTTGGCATAGGGGAATTTTGCAAGGTAGCAATAAGTCTCCTCAGTCATTTATAGCATCTTTGTTATTGAATCCTCACTGTTGTGCCTGTGTTCCCTCTGGTACAGTCTACTTTCTAAACTGATTCCTTGCTGAGACATCACAGGGAAACCCTTGTGAAGCAGATTTGACCTCAGTTGAACAGTAATCCTATGTATATGCCTTTTCACTATCAAGCTCAGAAGTGCAAATGTTTTCTGCTTTGCTTTCTATACTGGGAACAAATACCATTAGGTCCTTGCAGTGACACTTCTAGCTTTTGACCTTTTACCCTTGGCAAGCCTGCTATTTGCCTTTCAAGGGATCACCTCTAACATAACAGCTTGGCTACATGGAACGTGTTGCCAGCTGGATTCATAGTGTAATGCAGCAAGCACTTAGCATTCCCCATTGGGCAGATTTGTGCTATTTCACTCTGTTATCTGCACTACCTTGCTAATCCAGTGTGGACCAGCCAGTGCCCCTGGGGAAGCAGTAACCTTCTAAATATACAGTTGTCAGAATCTTAGCATTTTGTTACAGATCTGGTGGATTGGACAGTGACCAGTTATTTCTCTAAGAATGCTTTAAAGCCTTGCTCTATAAATGTACAGAATAATAACATCAAATACTGTACAGCATATAAAGGTCTAGCACTAAGGTTAATTTTAAGCTTAGTTCTTTAAGTCCTACCATTCATTTAATATACCAGAGGTTTCAAACTAAGACAGTGTGAGATATTCAATTTCTTACTATAAGCACATAATTAAGCAAATTCATTACCACAGGTAGCAACTTACTGCTTTTTACTAACTTGTTATAACTATAATGCACACAGTCCAAACTCTAAGGTAAAAAGCCTTGGCTTCAACCCCAGTGAAATGTGCTCCAAGTTTGCAATAAGGCTGATTTTGATGCAAACACTACTCATTTACTATCTCTGAAGCATGCAGTAACTTGCCTGCACACTTCATCATAAGATTTTGACTATCTGATAAAAAATACCCATGAGACACCATGATGAGACACATGCCCATGAATTAATAAACAAGGCTGATATGGCAAGTTACAGCCAGGAGACCCTTTGGACAGAAAAGAAACATGTCCTTTTCTATGGCAGAACATCCCTTTTCCCAGGATCTGGATATACACACCCAGTCAATGCACATCCTCCTTCAGCAGTGGTAAGGATGAAGGAGTAATACTACCCAGTGCTCTTCCATTGCCAGTCCCTCGCAGTTTAAGGTGATGGTCCAGTTCTTCCTAAAAAGATTGTAAGGGTGACAGTTGTGTTGCCTACTCTTGATCTTTTTAAATTACTTTAATCTCCCATGCTTGCGCAGGTTTCCCATTTTCTCCCCTGGGCCTTTTCAACATTATCTCTTAGCACAGACAGGGCAAGTGAATTTGTTTGGACTATCTTCTGAGTATAAAGATATATCTTGATCAGGTCATAATAATAAGATCATTCAGGAGGACTGCAGTGCTGTTTCTTCTGAAGCCAAAATGCTGCCAAGTCAGGTCCTCCTTCTTGCGTTAGACAATGAGAGAGCAATAACAAACATAAATTAAAGAGTAATGCAATACAACACACAGATTTGGAAACTTCAGCACTTCATTTATAGTCAGTGCCTCCATGTCGCTGGATGTGATCATAAAAATAAATATGTTTATATGATATCCATAGCTGCGAACAGTACAAGAAATTACCAGAACTGAAAGCTTTTGAAGCAATAATACTTAAAACCTATTGGAATGAAGCTGTTGACTGGAACATGACATTGCATTCCTGGCTGCCCTAGAATTTATGTTACCATTCACACTTGTTGAAAAATAACTACTACTACTGTGAGGGAACTTTTTATTATTGTCTTTATTATTACAAAATAGTCCAGCAAAATAGCACTGCAAGACTATGAACTGCCTGTCATATTTGAATCACTCTTTCATTATAGGCTGTTTTTCAGTAACAGCTACTTGGAAGTACTAAGAATGCCCTTGAGACATTTTGCCTGAAATGTTTATTACAAAGCAATATACCTTGCATAACCTCTTGCCATTAGGGCTTAGAAGTCTGTGTTTTCCTAGGATTCACCATTTTTAACTAACACTGTTGATTTTAAAAGTTAAATCTATAAAAATACTGACAGAAATGAGACAGTAGATTTTGGGTACTACAGAGGAAAGAAAAGAAACATGTTTTGTTCAGGAGGGACTGCAAATATAGTTTATTTCATGTTTTACATCTTTGCTCTCTTTCCACAGTGAAATCAGATGAGTTGCAAACAATCAAGAAGGAATTGACCCAAATCAAAACAAAAATTGACTCCTTGCTAGGGAGACTGGAAAAGATTGAAAAGCAGCAAAAAGCTGAAGCAGGTAGGTGAAAGCAATCTGTAGTCAAATGAATTAAATTAAAGCCTAGTCATTAGTCAAACAGACAGACCAGAGAGAACGGAATCCTTCCAGAAATTTTGTTACATAATGGAGGTCTAAAGCAAGGTAAATTAGCTCTCAAGTAGAACTACTGGGAGGATAAACTGAGATTATTCACAGAGCATGCAACATCATTTCAAGAATTGTTTTCTATTGTGCAGTAGGAAAATAAGAAAAACAGAAAAAAAAAGAAAATGAAGGAAATAAAAGATCTCAGTAGATGTTCTGGAAACAAAATATCGCTAAAAAAAAAACATGACTGGACAGAATTAAGTTAAAGGTTGTTGACTCTGGGGATGTGATACCCACATTCAGAATTGTAAAATGGTCTATATCAGGAATTATTGCCTGAGCAACAATCAAAAATTGCAGCAAGAGAAATTCCTATTTGATATAAGGAAAAGAAGTGCAACTAAGCAGTTTAGCAGGTTTCCCAGAGAGGAAGTGGCTGTTCTGTCCTTGGAAGCATTCAAAACTCCATAGCTCTGTGGACTCGGACCAAAGTTTGAGTTTGGCCCTGCTTTGAAGAGCAGTTGGTCTTGGAGACTCAAGAGATCCCTTCCAACTCAAACTGTTGTGTGAAGCTGTGGCATCTCTATAAAACCAGCAACATATCAATGTCAGCTTTCCTCTGGCTTGAAATGTTTTATTTTGAAGCAAACCTTGGGAATGACAAAATCCAACACTACCTTTTAATTTAATCAATATCTATTTCTATCATTACAGCGGTCATTTTGTTAGATGAATGAGCTCACCTGACAGCACTTTAAAGCTCTGCTGAGCACTTACAAGGGATTTATGAGTTTGTATTTTCACCACACCATATATAGAAAACAAATTCAGTTCTTACCACTGTCTATGGTATTTCTTTACTTATTTCCTTATAAATCACTGTATATCTCTGTACAGGAGCTGTGTACTAGTGAGCTGATTTTGATGAGAGTTAGATGGGAAATTGAAGCCTTTTTTCATGAAAAATCTCAAAGTTTCTTTTTTTCTCTCTTCATTCTCTGATGAAAACTTTTTACGTATTTTGTGTGAAATATGTGAAGGAAATTCTACCTCATAATCCACAGCTGTCTGGGTGTCTGAACATTCAGATTTGTGTCCCTTGCATAACTCAAATCAGTTATGTGATAACTGACCACATAAGTTATGTGATACATGTTATATGTCATATCAAACTGAATTACATCATAAGCCAAAAAGACCCAACAGGACACATAAAGAAAGTTCCATCAAGACTATCTAAGACATTTATGGGAATTAGCAGTTTAGGTTCTTGAACATGATGCAGGCAAAATAGATATTTAGATCTGAATCTCTCCTGTTCCCACGTGCCTGCCCTCTTTCCTTATCTATTTTGGGAGTACCTCTATGACCCTTCTCTCACATTTAGAAGTAGCTCTAATGAAAATCTTCTTAGGTCAGAACACTACAGAAAATTATTTTGTGGTTAACAAATAAAACACCCCAAACAAGCAAACAAGTAAAAAAAATTCACAAGAAAAGCAAAACAGAAGACCAAAACCAGCTTTGAAAAACACTCTGCCTTTTATTTACAATCATTTTCCAAGTTGATAGACAAGAACCAATACCTCAGCTGTTATAGTTTATCTCATAAAATAAGTTGAGTGCTTTTTTGCAAGTCTAAGGTAAGCCATTAGTATAGAATGTGATTAGCTCTTTCAGGAAAACCTTGAACAATATGTTTTCATAATATTTTGTTTTGTACTTTATGCAAGTTAGATAAAAGTTGGTATAATCAGTGAAGATGTAATTGCAAGGCACTCCTTTGAATCACTTGCGTACTGAAATGCTCTGAGATGGCGCATCCCTACTTCAGGTAGCTTTTATATAAAATCCATTACTATGCAAAACAACCTGCATCTTATTGTACTTTGATATCCAATTTTCATTTTTATTAAAGGACTGTATTGAACTCATTTAAATAGAAATCAGCTCAAATAAGGAAAACTTGATTTGTATTGAATCATACTATTATGCCTTTTGAAGACAAGCATTGAATAATATCCCTGGAGATTAAAAACTGGTTTCAAATTGTTGATGTTTTAGAACATCAGGTGCAGAACCTGTTGTCCCTCATATTTCTTTTCCCATCAGAGGGTATGAGGAGAAAAAACACTTTAGAGAGACCAGTAAGCATGGATCCCCATTTACATCTCCTGAGCTTATAAAGAGGGTTGTGCAGCCTGGGTGATTAGTCTGCAGATGATTGCTTCCTCAGCTTAAAGAGAAAGCTACATCAGTAGCTAAACTATTTCATTTATGGTATCAGATATTTGATAATTTTGTTCCTTCTCTATGATTTCGCAATACTATTTCTTACTTTCCTCTGTGAGAAGGTGTGGCCTCACTAGACTGGGATCAGAGAGAGGATCTATGTCTCATTTACACACAACAAAAAACTGAGACATCATCTTGCCCTTTTGGTTTTGAAGTTTGCATCTCTTTCAGAAAGAATATTTAATTATTAATCTTAAAAAGTTATACATCTGGAAGAATGTGATACATTAAGCAGACAGACTGGACAAGTTCAGTACATATGTTGGTTACTGTTCTACAGCTGCTTGAAAACTTGTTATAGCTGATGTTCTGTCTCTCTTTTACTACAAAGTAACCACTGCAGTATGAGGCTTTAGATAAAAGAATTTCCTCTACATTGGGGAAACTTCAGGAACAGCTTCTTTGCAAATATTTGAATTATGTAGCCAGGGATAAGAAGGTGTTCTAATGTGGAAAAAAAAAAAAAAAAAATTATTAAAGGAAAATATTCTTCTGTAATATCAGAGCTGGATGCTGAAAGGTAGGATCACAGGGTTAGCTTCTCAGAAGAGCCAGAAAGTGAGATGCTGAGCCAGTATTTGATACTCTTCTGAAGAAGCCAGTGTATGTTCTCATTCAGAAAATTAATTGAGTGACCTAATTTTTTAGCAGTTGTATCCTAAAAGTTTTCCCATTTGAAAGTATTAAGTCCATAATTTCAGGAACCTCTTTTGAAAGCTTTGACCAAAGTTGATTCAGTGTGTCACTGTCACAGCTGTGTTAACCTCAAAAGTGACTTGAAGCAGAAGGTGATGTGGCAGGACATAGACAATTCCATCTACATTTCCTTGTGCAGTAAGAAACACAGTAATTTTTAACTAGTATGGTATTTTATAGACCACCTTACACATAGATGATGAGGCTCCACAGGCTGAATCTTCTACTACTGTGTGTGACTACAGTGATGTTGAAGCAGTTATCTATGATTACTTTTATTCCTTAAGTCCAAGAATCTTTCTAAAAAAATTATGTGACTAAGGGATAAAAGCTTAATTGTTCTATGTCTTCAGCTAATGAATTTGAAAACGAGGGGCTGGAGACTAACAAAGACTGAAGAAATGAAAGTAATTTGCAAAGTAAATGTGCACAGGCAGAAGGAAAAGCAAACGTCTTGGTTTAAGACTATGATAAAAAAAAGTATGAGCAGATTCAAATATTATGTGCAGTTGGTAATAATTCATAGTAAAATAATAATCATAGAGCTGAAAAAATATAGAGGTTCAGAGAATCTGCAGATTCATTGGCTGTCAAACAAATAGGTGATGTACTACTAGCATTATGGAACAGTTAATCTAACAAAGAAATATATGGTTTTGTTCTAGAAATTTGATTATTGATGGATATTGTCACCCTCAGACTGAAAAGACACTGGTATTTCAGCTATATGCAACCAATTCTATGGCTCATATTCACTTTGAGTACATAAAGCTCTTCATCTAACTCCTGATGTGCATTAGAATAAGGCTGATCCCTCAGACCATTTTTCTGGCCACTCTGTCTCTGTTTTTCATCCCTCAGTACTCTGGATTTCTGCTGGTTGGGTGAAATTCCTCAGCGTATCCAGGAGTCTTACAATGCATATTCACAACAATGCAGCTATCTGTGCTAAACCAAGTGAAACAAATCCTCTGGCCCTCCACGGAAATGGTCTTCCTTTTCACTGCCTTGCAGAAACTATAGAAAATTAGGTAATTGGAAGGAGCATTCTCCATTTACCTCTGCACATTATACCATTGAGGAGAAACAGCTACTTTACTTCATATGTAAAATATAAAAAATGTGTTCAGTAAAAGGATTTGATTTCTGTGGTTGTTGATATATATTCACAACAAATTTATGCAAATCTTTGTTCACTCATTGGAAATTAACAGCCTTCCACTTCTCAGAGCATAGAGATTTATGTATTTCTCATTGGCAGCAAATAAATAAATAGTGACTATGCCAATTGAATTCCTAAGGCAAAGTCCAGAAAATCAGAAAGCTAGATCTACTGGTGAATCACACCTTCAGCTTCTGCATGGGACAGATGAGCATGTTAGCACTGGATTGATTTCTGCATTGTTTTTTTTAAACAAGGGGGTTTATCATATTTCCCTGGTAGATATTAACACACTGAATTTTACAAAGCTAACACATCTGGAGAGGGGAAGTTTAGGTTTCTTCCTCAGAGCACTTTGCCACCAATAGGGAAGGTTACTGAATCTCTATAGAGTATGTTTTCCTTACAGAAGCTCAAAAGAAACAAATGGAAGATAATGCTGATTTGATTCAAGAGGAATGCATATCAGAGAATGCAGATAATTCTACGGAAGAGCCAATTGAAGGAGGGCCAGATGCAGATGGGGATGGAGAAGATATGACTGATGGGATAGAGGAGGATTTTGATGAGGATGGCAGCAATGAGCTGGTAAGGAATAATCATGCCATGGTTATATCTGTCTATGCAGTTGCTACAAGTAACCACAGAGAAACAACTGTGTGGTTTAAAAAAATAAGCTCACAACAGCACTGTGATTCACTAGAGCCAAATCCTACATTCTTCATACACTGTAATATCAATTAAGCACAGGGCCCTCTGATAATTAACAAGAAAAATATATTTACCACAGTTGGTAATTTTAGGAAGGAAATTGAATATACTTTAAATTGGTTTACATTTATCATTTTACATTTACTGAAATGTCGATAGACAAAGGAAAACATTCTGGTATTTTTTATTCTAACTGAAGCATTTCAAAATTAAAGAAGATTCTAGGATGGAGAACTTTCTCATTAGAAAACATGTGCTCCCCCATAATTCCCAGTCCTTGTCTTTCATGTATATCTTCTGTAGGCTGTGTTAGTAGCTACAGATTTTTTTTGATGGAAGGACTTTTCCTTAAGAAACATTTGGATAAGAAATATTTGAGCTTTTAGCCTGAGACTGCACCTTTCATGAAATGCCCATCATGTTGACAAACTTCCAAATTCTTCTAAAGCAACACTAATAAAATATTTGAGAAGTCAGATTTATACTTATTCATTCGTTCCAAGTAAGCATAGGTCAGTCACATTGGTTTAGACTATAATACTCTCTCTTCCTGTCATTCATGTTCTGCTGTGAGCAGAAATCACATCTGCTGCTCAGTGTCATTGTTCCTACTTGCTTTTTAACACACAGTTAATCACATGTGCACTTCAGTGAAGCCAACAGAAGTCAGTTGGTAATGGGCAGAGCTGAACCAGCACCAAGTCTGGAGTAACAGGGAACTTGAATAACCAGTGATTTATACCTCTTACTGCAAACACATTTTAAACCTACTGCTAATTTGAGGGCTTGTGTCCCTTTAAACAGCACAAAGCCCTCTTGAATTTATAAATCCTGAATAGCATTATGACTAGAAGAAGCTACTACAATGTGAATCCCCTCATCTTTTAACATGCATGTAGAATGGATGACAGTATCACTTTTTCTCAAGGGAGCAGGTTCTCCTGTACGGATATGAGGGACTTCTCTAAGAAGCTGCCACTCTGATTTTGTAGGAATTTGAAATTTAGTAATGAATACATAGTTGTAAATATAATATCTCACCATGGCTAATACCTGCTGAAGTGACATTAGCAATAGCAGTTGAAGACAGTTTTACAAGACTGGTGGGTTTTGCACTAATTAGATGTCAGACTCCATGCTGCAGACGACTAAGTGAGGATGTTAACTAAGAGTCTGTTAGCCTCTGACTGTTCAGTGCTGTCATTTTACCCTGTGGGTATGACATATTCAGCATATATCTACAGAAGAAATTTTTCATCTAGCAAAGGCCTAAGCAGGAAAGTTTCTAAAAAGCAAGCAGAGTGGGAAGACTTCATTAGCAGCGAAAGTCTGGAAGTGGCACAGCCACATTTGCACACCAATGCTTCCAAGTTAAAAAGCCTTTCCAACGTTTATGTTATGGAATTAGTTGAAGTACAGCTGTGTATTGCAGACACAGCTCTGAAGACAAAGAGGCCTGAGCCACATATCTAAGGCATGGGGGAGAACCAGCTTCAGTTTCTCTGCATGTCATTACTGAGCCCCTTGAGTTCTATGAGAAAGGTGGGTCACTGCACATGGAGAGTGGTGTCCTCTGCTTTGCACAGCAGCACTGATGAATGATACTTCCAACCCTGACATGGTGGTAGCAAGGAAAGGCCGAGGAAGAGCACTTACATTCATTGTCTTGGTCAGGTGCAGTCTGTCCCAGTGCCAGGGCAGTGGAGCCAGTCAGCCTCATGCCTTCCACCTTCCCAAACACCAGAACCCTCTATCCAAGAAGCTGGCAATACTGTAGACTTAAAAGCTCAGAACCAAGACTGTCACTGTAAATTCCTTATGTTTTTCATCCTCCCTTGCCATTTTCTCAAGCTTTGGAAGAGGCCATTTCACCTCATCCCTGCTACAATAGGATATTAACACTTTCTTTCTTTTGCAAAGCCTAGGGAGATCAGTGAATGAAAACCTGCTATGGATGGGATAAAGGGTTGTGCTACAACAGATTACTTCAAAGAAATCTCAGGCAATGGGTGTTTCCCAAAGAGAGCAATTATAAATTGAACTATGCATCTTTGCTCTACAGTTTCTACCCAAACTCTTGCCAGCATTGGCCAGTACTGTTAAAATCGGAAGCTGGTAGTTTGTGATGCATATTGCAATTTAGACTAGTTTTCACTTATACTTACATATGTTTATGTAGATAGAATGGCCAGTTCCTGTAAGGTTTACTTTCTACTCCAACCACTGATAGCTGTATGACTGGAAAGTCAACCAGAATACTGTCAAATATATAATGAATTACAGTAGGAATACTTGGAATTTCAGTCTGCCTCTACCCGTTCTGTGCCCTGCTATCTGACATCACCCCCTGTCTTGTGAAAAGTAAAGTAGATGATAAGCAAGTTTGCTGTAAGACAAAAAGTCCTAACGATGTTCTCCTGTTTTATGAAAACTATGTCATTTAAGAAAAAGAGCTGACTAATAGCAAATGTGCCAATTTGGAATGAAGCCACTTGCAACTCATTTGAGGAAAAAATCAGTGTTTCACTTTTAATACTGTTCTTTTAAGCATGAAAAGTGTTAAATGTGAAAAAATTAGGACAAACTTTCCATGTGTAAGATCATAACCAGAATACTCAGAATAAGGAATACACCTACAAAGTGCATTTTTTAATGAAATCTATAATCTTTTCAAATATGAATCTAAAGGGATTTAGGGTGTTGATGAAAAAAATCTTTTCTTTTACCACTAAGAGCAGCAGAGCAAATATAAAAATATTTGAAGTGGGCACAGCTCATGTTCTGAAGTCACTTCAGCATCAAAATTAGTTGTGAGTCCACGAGTCTGAAAAATATCATTAGAGGGAGAAAGGAACATGACTTAAACTTAGATCTTAACCTTTTTCTCAATACTCCATATTTAGCTGTAAATCTTCTGCCAAGCTATTTGCCGAGAACCGGCTGCAGGAATCTTTTTGCTGAACACAATACTGTTATCTTTTTTTGTTTCCCCTGTGATGAACCCTAAGGCTGTCAGTAAAGGGAAGTGTTAATTAAGGACAGACCCTCTGCCAGAGTCCAGATGCTGCCGGAATGGAGCCTCTGAATCTCTGTATGTGAGTCTGCATCTCTGGACTAGAGGACTCAAAAGTATATTTCTTGATATTTAATTCTAACTTGCAAAGGAAATGACTATGCAGGATGTATGCTGCTGGTTTAGGTGGTAGGAACAGTTCTCTAAGTTCATATGCTGTCTATTTGGAGGAACAGATTAACTGCACATTAACTGAGCAACAGCAGCTGTCTCCATGCCTGCTTTCAGCCAAGACCAACTGTGAAGAAATGAGAAGTAGTTTAGCCTGCTGCATGAGCTAAGTCAGGCAGGGATTTAAGGATGCTTTAGCCTCTTCATTTACCTGCCTGGCTGTGCACACAAAGCGATATCACATTCAACAGCTGCACACCTTCTTCATCCACCATTTAGATCAGGATGTTGTTTGTCTCTGCACTGTAACTTTCTAAGGACTACAGACACACCCACAAATAGTCATTATGGCTCAGCTGAAGTGTGAAAAAGTTTTATCCCACAATAACTTGATTGCCTATTTGAACTCTAATTCAAGACATGCTGTATTTGAAGTAACTGCTGCACTCATCAAATATCAACTCCTGGGTGTCTTTTGTACCAAATGTTTGTCCACAAATGTGTCTCAGTAAGTGTCTCCAGTGCTGCAGACGCTCCAGCTTGAGGCTTTTTAGAAAAAAAACCAAAGACTTTTGCTGCATTGGCATACTGAAGAGTTCTTTAAATCGTGATTTCAGATATATGATCCAGATATGTACAGATTTGTCAAATAGCTGACTTCAACTTATTCAGTCATGGGTGCCATCTACTTCTCATCCAACTGGTCTTACATGTTGGCTTTCCACTCCCCCTTGTACAAGGGCATGAAATAATATATTTAGAGATACATATACATTGAATAATCACTAGCTTGGAATGTATCTCCTGGGCTTACTCTATAACTCCTGTCACTTAACTGATCATCAGAAGTAGCTAGAGTAGATGAAAACATCAGACCTGTTTCCACTGATTGCTCCTTTTAGATAAAAGAAAAAACAACCAAAAAAACCTGAAAAAACCCAAACAAACAAAAAACCACAACCAAGTAGATAGTTATCCCAGATTTTACTGGATCCAGTATCCACTCCTCTCACTGAACAGTTTCTAGATGCATTGAATTAAAAATCTTTATTTTCCTTCCTAGTGTGAGCACATCCGCTCTTATTGCTTGAACTGTCCCCTAATAGTGCTATGAAAAAAAGCAACACACCTACACAGCTTCCCTTCTTTCCTTCCAGGAAACAAGCTCCAACGAAGAAAGATCTTCATGTTTACTAAATTCACCTCAAACACAAATCACAAACAAGACACAAATCATTGGAACTTGAGTCAGCAGTGATATCAAGCAATTTTCAGGTGCCTGTCATGGCTTTAAATTGAAAGGAGTGGGAAGGAAAGCAAATAACCTCATCTTATTCCTGTGGCTGCACAGTGGAGAGCAGAAAAATCACCTTTGCAGCACAGTCCAACACACGCTTTGTTATTTAAAAAGCAACTTGGCCTCGGCATCTCTAAAAATCTTCTCACTAAAAGTAGCACTAGCAGTGTGTGGTGTGGCTGAGAGCATGCAGACAAAACATTTCAGAAATAGCATATGTGGTGGTTTTCTGCTGCTGATTTAGCAGCTGGACAACCCAAAGCATTTCATATAACCTCTATGAACTTGTTTCAAATGGCATTAATCAATCACTGAGGAATCACTGGCTCAAAATTGACTGTAATTTATCGTCACAATCCCCTTGCAAATAACAAAGATGACATCCAATTAATTAGCTGAAAACCTGAAGTATTGTAGATTTGGAAAAAAAAAAAATCACTTTCAGCTAATGCTTAATAAAATTCCAACAAACTAATTAATTGGAGTGAGTTATACACAAGCACTCACATCTATATTACATTGCCTGAGAATAATAGTTTCTATCAAACTGTCAGCCTTTCATAATAAATATCTACAATAATACTAGCACAGCAGCGGTTCAGTAGTTAAGCATTCAGTAGAGCAAACTGTTTCCTGGTAGGGCATGTGATTCCACTGATTTCAAATACAATAGATTTACAGTGTCGTAAGTCAGATCAGACTCTGATTAGTGCTTGGCTGGAATTTGAAGTTGCAGCATTGTGATTTTATGCTGGTGTAGCTACACTAAAAATAATGAAGCCACAGAAGCATTAGATGGAAGTTTCATTAATGAGATGTCTTGAGAAGCGTTTTTATTAAATTGTACTATAAACAAAAGGTACAGTGACTGTACAAGGCCCACTGCTGGTTACAAGATAGATTTACAGCAGTTATTTTAACAGCAATTATAATTCCCTTTCTATTAAGTACATTTCAGTTAAATTTACCTCTCTAGGGTATTTCATTCCTTACTATTGACCTTTTCTCCACCTCTGCAGTGCCTACTTTCAGTCTATCATAGGATTTATTTCTAGTATCTGATAGAGAATCATGTTTCAAACACAAATACCAGAAACTGCCACAGACAAAAAATTATAGAATTCAGGATAATCATCTTGGTGCACTGAATTTCATTATACAAAACTAAAACCACCATGATATAATAGCTATCTTTCTTGTAGGAACTTTTGCAAGTACTATTTAAATCAATAGAACAAACTTTGGCTAAAACTATTAAAAGACATTTTCTTCTTGTAGTGAGTGAGTGATTTCAATCACTGTAAAGACTGTTGTCAAAGGTATTATCAAAAGTGGATTTAATATGATGTTGTAAAAGTGAGACCTAACAAAGTTCAGTGGCAAGTTTCACTTTATTACTGTACAACACAATAATTTGAACAATGACTCAAAACTACCAAGATAAAATCAAAGTTACCAAGTCACGAGATTCAGTACCAGACTACAAGATTATGCACAATATTGGTTGCTTACCAAAGATCTCCCTTTGGTAAAAGGTGTCTCTGCCTTTAGGAGAAACATTGAGAGGTGTCCCAGCTCAAGGGGAGATCACTGCCATACAATCAGGTTGCTTAGCCGGAAGAGCTCAAAGAAGGCTCACTTTGTCTTATTTATGGAATAAAGTGATTGGCTTGTAGTCAAACTACATTTGAAGGGAAAGGTGTGCATGAGACTCCTTGTACCCACAACTTTCCTTGGTTTTTGATAAACTTGTCTTGGAAAAGCCACTCTGTTCATTGCATGATCAGTGTTCTAAGCTCATATGCATCAATGAGCTGCATTGTCACTCCTGTGCTCCTTTGTGGGTTTTCAGAGAACAGATTGAAACTAAAGGAGTTCTTGGAACAGCTATGGCTCAGGCCTTTACCTCCTGTGGAGATGGAACTAATAAGGGCTCAAGTGCATCTGTCACACCTCTGCTATACGTAGCTAAAGGGAAATTAAAGTAATTTAATAGCAAATCTGCATGAAACATTGAAACTTCCTTTACTTACATTATTTTGCATGAGAATTCAACAATGAAAATACTCAGCAGAGAGCAAGATCTATAGAAAAGGAATAAAAATTTGTCTGATGAATTTCATGCAGTTTAAGCCCAATTGTGCTTATCTGAAATAAAAAGATTAATCAAATATGTGAATATGTGATAGAATTAATAGTACTTCATTCATTATTTTAACTAAACAGGACTTTTCATTGCCTTTTTGCATAAATTTTGTCCTGTCAATAGCATCAGGACAGATCAGACTGACTCTTCTATCAGCAGAATTAGGCTGATTAGGCATGTCAAAAAGATCAATAGCTACTGTGACAATTTCCAGCTTGCTGAGTGCACTTATACAGGGTACTACTTGTTAAAAATAAGGACAAAACTTCTAATTAATGATAATGGCTGGAGCAACATTGTGACAGAAATCTTATTCAGATTACTTTAAATATCACTGACACAAACCAAAATTTAGTCTTTCCAGTGCACTGAACATTTTGGACTTCATTGAAATCTTGCTTTCAGTATCAGGGGAAATATGAAACTCTTCATTTCTAAGACAAATGAATTGATAAAAAATTCTGTTCACTTGATAAATATCAGTGTAAGGTGTTTGTACTTGAGCAAGCTAAAAAAGTCATTAGTGGCAGTATACCCGACAGATACTAATGTGTTGTACCTTCCAAAGCTTCAGTAAATCTAATAACCTGTGACTGAAAAAGTAGAGAAAGGAGTAAAAGCATGTCATGAAATCAAAAATTGTAAGAAACTTCTTGACGTGCCCTTTTGTTATATTTAATATAAGCAATAGCACAGTAGACACGTTTGTTGCTCACATGCTATTGTATGAGTCATTGGAAAGGCCTTGCTAACAGCTCCTCCTCCCCATTTTTCCTGGCAGTCAATTTCTCAGAGGAAGACTTCCTAAGTGTTGTTAAGAGTTCTAACCAGGTTATTCCTGACCGAGTAGATCATATTATTTCTAATTATTATGAATTATTACTTACATCCTATCCCCTATATATCAGACAGGAACCTCCAGAAAATGTGAGCACTGTTATCATTCACTTTGTGTGTCTACTGGATTTCCCTGACTGCAACTGTATATGTGTAAAATGAACGAGTAATATCATTCCCTCAGCTTTCACATCTGATGCTTCATCCCTGGGGACATTCAAGACCAGGCTAGATGTGGTTCTGAGAAACCTGATCTAGTTGAAGATGTCCCTGCTCATTGCAGGGGCGTTGGGCCAGAGGACCTTTGAGGGTCCCTTTCAACCCAAACTATTCTATTTTTCTATTCTCCTGAATCTGCTCTATATGATTTAGTATAGTATCCAGTTTAAAAAAAATAATCTAAACCATAAAACAATAAAAATTTATAATGTAAATAATATAATTAATTATGTAATTATTTTGCAACCATTATTTTCTCTTCTTTTTTTTTAATATTTTTAAGCAAAGAATAGGGAATCAGAAAGTTTGGGTCCTATTCTCAGGTTTGCTACAGAATCAGCGGGGTGTGCAGCACGTCTCAGCAGATCGAATGCACATGTATACTCAGCCCTTCTTTATGTGGTCAGACCATTAGGCGACTTTGCACGTAGAGCAAACATATATGGAAGGAATATAAGCAAAATATATGGTTTTAACTTGTAAAAATCATATGCTTTCCAGTCAAGAAAATTGCAAATTTTATTTCTGCCTGTTGAACAGCATCGAATATATTCTTCAATTACTGTTTTATTTTTCCTTTGTGCCCTGCCATCAGTTTTAACCTGCCTGAAGTTTCAGACATCTTTTAACTTCCTACATTTTCTGCCAAGAATTCTTAGCATGCCTAATTTTTTGAAGTCTCTCTGTAAAACAAGGCAACTCTGGACAGGTCCCTTTCAAGCTCATCAGGGTTTGAAAGCCATTAATAAACCCTGTCAGCAACTTCCAGCAAAATGCCCAGGCACATACAGGAACAGCAGAAAAAGTTGTGTGTCTTCTGCACTCCATAAATCCCACTGAGCACAGAAAAACCACCTATGCTCAGCAGTTTAAATGTTGTACATCCTTTCTGAGACAATAAATGGGTATAAATATTAAATAGAGGAGGGTTGGTTTTTTTTAATTAATTTATTCTCAGAGAACCACTGTAAGAACTGGTTGCAGAAATTCTAGCATTTAGGCTACCCTAGACAACCTAAACCAAGGGCTCTTCATAGCCCAGTGCTGCAATAGGCTAGTCCTAAGTACGTTTATTTGGCAAATACAGAGTACTGGCTCACATGTGGGGTTCGTAGCCTCATGGAAGTTTGGCAATATGTCTGTTTGGAAACACTACCATGAGTGACATCTTAACTATATACCTGATACATAAAAGAATTTCTGATTTCTGCTTAATATGTTTTAATGCTTTTTAGAAATTGTCCAAGCACTTAGTGTCAAGCTTATGGTCTACCTTCCTGTAGACCTGTGTTTTGAAAGAGTACCTTGGGTGCTCTCTCTGTTTTGATGGGAATAGGGACTCTGATGACCCACTGTCAGTAGATTTACCATTATATAGTACTCATTATTCATTTGGGCTGCTTGGTTTTTTTTTTTTTCTTTTTTAATCTTAAGGCAGGACTATGTTTTTATCTTAACCTTTTAGGTAAGAATAAGATAGTCATGGTGCTTGACATTTTTGAGACATTAAAATATGTTATTTTAATGGCTCAGCTTCAACTGTCAAAAGCAACAGCTGTGTGTTCAATTAAAAAACAAACAAAACAAAAAAAAAAAAAACAAAAACAAACCCACAAACAAAAAAAAGCAACTAAATAAAAAAAAAATCAACAAAAGACCAAAACCATACACCTCTAAATTCATTCAAAAGCAAATAATGCTGTCAGATAAGGCCAAAAATTCTCTCAGACAAGTAAACAAGATACCTGTCTAAATGAGATTAATTCCTCTCCAATATAACATAAATGACCATAATGGTCAGTACTAGTGGCCTATGTTTCTTATGTTTATTCTATTTAAGTAAATCAGAATTAGCTCCACAGATTTTGCTAGCCTAAAATTTACGAGCATAGAGTCAGCCTCTGAGCGCTGTACAGAAAGGAGGGCATCCAAACACCCAGAAGCAAACCTACGTTTCTTTTCAGGAGCAGGTGAAGGTGGCTTACAAAAAAGATCACAAGTTTTTTGCTGTAACTTATGGCTGCTAAAGAAACATCAGATTTAACTGAAGTAACTCAGCACTTTAAATATGAAGACTGATTTCAGCCTCTATCCCTGAATATGTTTGCCAATGTAATTTTCACTAATTCTGGTGAAATAGCGCTTCTTTTACCTCCCTTTATTTTGGTTGACTCCAGCAGACCTTGGATGACTTGTAGAAGGTGCTGGATTGGGTTCACCCTTTATTTGCAACCAAAATTTCTCTGTTCTGTGCAGAGAGAAGAGGCATCAGAATAATAACCTAGTGCAGATACCAAAGCAACATTAAAAGGCACAGTGAGAACATGGTGAGAGAACAGAAAGAGTACACTGGTGTTTTCTAGGCTCTCACTGAGACACTAAAATCCTCTTTAATGACTCAGGCCAGCCATTGGGTCTGTTTGTCTATAGCTTTGAGACTATCAGCTTAAGCCTCTAATTCTTAGTTTTAACTGAAGTTGAGCATTGTCATGCATCACACATTTTTCCTAGTGTGTCCATCTTTGAAAGTAGATAGCTTTAGTTCCCTTAGAAAACACTCATTTCGCAGGCTTTATCAGTATGCTTGAGCCTCAGGTATGCTGAATAAAAAAAAGGTCAGAGGAAATATTCTTCTGCTGAAAGTCTTCAGGCAAGTAAAGAGGGGTAAACACTGAAAAGCCAAAAGGTTTCTATTTTAACATATAAAGAGAGCCAAATTTTATTTATTTCTTTCTTTTTAAATACAATTCACAGAGCCACTGCAGTTAGTGACCCAATTATTCCCAAAGGTCTCACTTTTTGGATAAAATACTAATGTGTTACTAAGAAGATTTTCTGCATGATTAATATCAAAACATGAAAGGCAGATTGAATTTATCTGTACCTAAGTGTTTACAAACCTCAGAAAAGGGAAGTTACTTAGAAGGGGATAGAACTGCAACTGCCATTTCAACAAAAAAGTAATCAGTGAGGAGTAAAGCAAGCTCAGTCTGCCAAAATGAGGATTTGGAAGTTAATCAAATGCCATCCTAGCCAGCCTGTTATGCTGATATGTGTATCTGAAGCTTCAAAATTGTTATTGCTATTGATTTCTAGAAGTATAGTACAGGTTTATAACATCTTAAAAATTGACTAAGTTGTGTTCCAGCCCCATCCCCAACAAATAAAGAATCAGAAGCCTAAATTATTTTCTGTTTCCTCTTTGCAGGGATCCCTTCTCAGCTGTTAGGTGATTCTGCATCATTTTTAGACCACAATATAAGCCCAAGTCCCCAATTCTGCTTTGTAATTTTTATTTTTAAATTAATGACTTTGGAAAAAAAAAAAAAAAAGGCACTACGACGCACTTATCAGTCAAACAAGTACTTTCCATGAAAGTAACAAGCAAAGCTTGTTTAAAACAGGCCCAGCTATCACTGTCATTTCCATCTGGATCACATTCCCAAACCAGGTGTTTCAACAGGTAGTGGTGTTTCACAGGTAACAGTCTTTCACAGGTAACTCTACATGCTGTATGTTTAATTGACTGTGTTAATTCAGTACACTATTGCTACCATTTAAGTGTCTACTGTGCATCACTGTTGGTCTCATCCCCTTCCTCCTTCCTATGGTTTACCCTGAGCTTTCACAGTATCTGTCTTCTCATTATAAATGTTTCCAACTGCTTCCTCCAGCAAGCCCTCCTGCCTATTTCTTCTCTATTACTTTGTTTTTTACCTCACTCCACCTAGTCTTCATGTTGAGTAAAACTTCTGCCTCCAAGTAACTGAAGAATATTTTTGTTGATTAGATATGACATTCCTGGTCTCATTACCATCACTGCATACAATTTCTTTTTCCTGCATCAGTGTGCTTTGGTTTTTGATACCTCTCTAAGCTCTAATTTGGCAATACTGGGAAAGTTTAACAGGTGCTTTCTGTGTAATTAGTTTAAAGCAGTTCTCCCAGTAAGCTTCTATTTTTTATATTTTAAAAATACACAACTTAAATTGTAGACATGATGAGTGGCCTCAGGGTATATGTATTAGTAGTTCCTTTATATATTAAGCTGGGTTTTCAAACCTGTACCCTTGGCATTGGTAGGTCAGGAATTATTCCCTTCAGCATTAATACTAATTGAACCACTGCCTCACACCTGGGAATTCCTACTCCACACATTGAGCAGAGGTTAGTTCAATAGGAATTTTATTCTGTGACTTTCTGACAGCACACTGCATCCCAAAGCCATTTAATTCATAGCATTCAGAACAATCCTTACCATGGATCCTGCTAGGAGTCAGTCAGACTTTCTTCTCATGGAACAGACCCAATCCCAAGAAGCACAAAACACCTAGTTGTCTCCAATGAGCATCAAATCTCTGGGAAATCACTGCAAATATCCACTTGTATTCAGGGTTAGAGAAAAGTGGGACATCTCTCCTTTGCTTCATTTGGCACTGGATTCCAAGAAACTGATGAGTTGCTCTCAAGGCATACTGGTACAAGCTGATGGAATTCTGTGAACTGCATCAGTGAGGCCTTATTGCATTTGGTTTGGCTTTATCAGCCACAAGAGAACACGAAATGGAGTATTGGTGGTAGTATGGCTTCACCATGAGGCAGCCGTGTGAGTGAGTTCTGGGTAAAGGCTTCAGGGCAGTGAATTCTGCAAAAGCACCACTTTCCCAATTTCCTACTTCTTCCACATTCTCCTGCTTGAGATCCTGCAGCCCACTCTGCAGAAGCTCCAATGCTTCCAGCTTCAGATCCTTCCTACCATCACCAGAAATGACCCTACTATTCCCTGAGTCTTCTACTGCTATGAAGAACCTTGTAGAGGAATATTTTCCTGGGAAAATTGGTCAAGTAGGAGGAAAACCCACAGGGTAAAGCAAGATGGGCAGATCCACATCTTTCCTGCCTCCTCCTTGCTGCTCTCATAGTCCCTCTCAACAAAGCTCCCAAATGACCATGGTGACTCTAAACCCAAAGCTGTTCCTTCAGCCTTACACCTAACCATCATCTCAACTGCAGCATGTCCTCACTGGCACTCTTCAAATATTAGATCCTGTCTCTGCCACTACACCTGCAGTATTCATCACAAATCTGACTAACAGGACTCTGGGAAAGAAAAGATCTGTTGGTCTAGGTACCGACCAGTATACTGATGTGGATATCTCATTCTTCCTGCTGCTGTTTGTCAAGCAAACAAGTGAAACAGGGCAGTTTAATACAAAGAAGATATATGTTTGTTTTCACTTATGAGTAAAATAGTCATTCTCACATATACTCATATAAGTACTAACACTTCAAAGCAATTAAACTGTTCACTGAAGAGAAAAAAAGATTCTGTAGTGTTTTCTCAATTAAAGTATGATTGACAGCTTACAATAGATAATGATTAGGGGTCATCATTTTAAGAAAGGTTTAAAGAAGGTGCAACTGTTTCCTTTAATTATTCTTTATTAATATTTGCCAAACTCTACAATTCTTCCTATTTGTTATGTGTGGTGAATATTCCATCACTAGCTCATTATAAAAAGTTTTGCTTTAATGTCATAATTTCGGCTGTCATGTTTTACAAGGGTTACGAATGACAGCAGCAGACAGATAATCACATTCACATTCCCCTGCTTACACCTACTGAACAGAGCATTTACATTTCATACGGGGTTGTTACACTAAATCACCTATATAACTTGTAGAGATTTCATGCCTTAAATCAAGGGACAAAGCAGAGGAAGTATCTCAAATGAACACAGCTGTGAAGTCAATGTAATAGCTAATACAAACTCAAGGTTCCTTGAGTTAAGGTAAGCACTGTTCATTGCTTGTGGTTTTCCATTCCTGATGATGAATACTGTGTAAAAGCCAATAGAAGCGCATGCCCCCATGGTGCCATACAAACATAAATTACTGGGGTGTGCACTCAGTGCTAGCTGCCTGCTTGAAAAAGGAAGGGTATTGTCTTGAGCTAGACATGGAAAATAAACAGAATGGCAATTTGCACTACTACCTTCTTTAAAACATCCTGATTTTTTCTCATTTTAGGGGAATATCTGGATCAATAATAGGAAGAAATTATTACAGATGAAACAAAGTATGACATCCTAGAGAGCATGAGTGGCATCTGTGGACCTGAATCAGTATTCTCAGTTGTAGTGTAGGAGTAAGCATCAGATGCAATCAAAGCAATCATGCTACAACTGCAGTTTGAGGTAGTGCAAGTATGAAGGCCAGTGTTTTGAGTGAAAGGACGGTGCACCAGCTGCATTTTAATGGACTTGCACTTGTTTTGCAGGAAATGGTGTACGGCATTCACATAACTCACTGCGAAAGCCTAGTCAGACAACAGCAGCAATGTGGGAAGGTGACAGGCATAAAATCTCCTACTCAATAGGACCCTGATACTGGTAGAAATGGAATTTTACCTGAAACCAAGCTAATTGGTCACAATTAGCTTCAGATGCTTCCTTCATAGTCCTTAAACTCAGGCGAGAGTCCAGAAGTCCAGTCCTGAGGATGAGTTTGTCCAGCAAGGAAAAAGAGGCAGGAGATCAAAAGGAAGGACATTTGAGGGTTTGGGTTTCAAACCCATGTGTATATGTACACCATCATCTATCCATGCACTGCTTAGCTGCATATTCTGGGAATTGCTAAGATTAATGTTATAAAAATTAAATGTTCAGAGCAATCAGTTGTTTAAAACCAGATGCATTTTGTCAGATTAACATCTTCTATATATATACTTACTGGATGCTCTTATTGCTTGTAATTATTGTGGGGTAAACCATACAGTAAATTCTGTAACATCCATAATCTATGGGATTTTTGTCTAAATATTTTATTAATATACTACAAGGGAAGATGTTAGTCATGTGCATCTTTTGTGTCATTTAGTCATGATGCATTCTGAATACTCCCTTCCAAGGACATACACTGAATTTGTGCTCTTGGGCAGTAAGATTTATTCCTGTGCATCCAGGTTTGGAAGATGAGCATGGTAAAGAAAGTCACATAAACTTTTACAATAAAGCCTGTGAGAAGGAAACTAGGTATTTATGGGGAGCAGGGACTATATCCTGTGGTTATGTACAATTCTTTTTCAGGATTGTAAGGAAGAACAAATAAACCAGAGCAGGGAAGAGTCTGAGCCCCTTTTGGATTCAGCTAGCAGAAAACAGAACTCATGCCTCCGTGTCCTGGTTTTGGCTGGGGTACGCAGCCAATGTTTTAGTTCTTGCTAAGTTGTGCTCAACTTAAGTCAAGGAGTTTTCAGTTTTTCATGCTTTGCCACTGAGGAGGGCCACATAGACATGACAAACTAGCCAAAGGCATGTTAGGTAAGGCACTGGAATGGGTTGCCCAAGGAACCTGTGAATGCTCCATCCCTGGTGGTGTTCAAGCCCAGGTTGGACAGAGCCTTGGGTGACATGGTTTAGTGTGAGGTGTCCCTGCCCATGGCAGGGGGTTGGAACTAGATGATCTTAAGGTCCTTTCCACCCCTAACTATTCTATGATCCTCTGTTCCATAACATAGAACATCTTGTTCAGTATATAAACTGGGGGGAGCTGACAGGAGCCACTGATTGTTGCTCAAGGACAGGCACAATTGTATTTGGCATCACCTGTGCCTCCTGAATTTCATTTCTCTTCCTCTCTTCTTCCTATTTTTGTTATTGTTATTTATTTTATTATTATGTAGGGCTTTATTTCTATTCTTAAACCCAATTTGCAGGTTTTACCTTCTTCCAGTTCTCCTCCCCGACCCACAGCAGGGTGGGGTGAGCAAAAGACTGTGTGGTACTCAGTTGCTGGCTGGGGTTAAACCATGGCAGTCTTTTCTAACACCCAAGCTGGGGCACGAAGGCTTGAGATAACAAGAAATCTGACCAGTGTGTGTCATGGGTTCAGCAGTAGCAGTCATTTTTCTCCTTCTTAGTAGTTGGTGCAGCACTGTGTTTTTGACTTGTG